>JAJJWW010009329.1:0-49423 GCA_023531295.1 Papaver armeniacum | reverse complement strand
GTATCAACCCCCAAAGTCTCGACTCCCCCAATGGAACTCTCTCACAACTCCTATTCATACATGGCAGACCCAAAATTCACGTGTTAAGCTTCCTTTATTTTCTCTCGCAAGTCACCTAGAGATTTATTCTCCCACGTTTCCTTTTTATGCGTCTTCCTCGTTCAATCCAAACTCTCCAAACTATATAGGACCAAATCCTCGAGAATATATCCTTTCTCATTCTATCCAACGAAACTTCCAAAATAATCAAAGATATCTGTTAACTTTTACTCCCTTTTTCGAAACTTCCATATGAAAACCTTCTTACACGTCTTCTCGTGAGGTTGAAACTTTCCCAAACTTGGTATATATGAATTACTGAAAGAATATATCTTCTTCCAATGAACGTAACTACCAAACATAACGAACTAAACTTCCGAGAATAACACTTTCCTGTTTTTTTCTTCCAATCGAATATGCAGCCAATTTCTACCCAAATAAACATCCATACCAGCATTGTATTGCCAAAACAGACCTAGCTCATAAAAATCAGCGATTCAATCTCCTTGAAACTGGTCCAAATCATCAACCCTAAATTCTGCCAGTCACATACAAAAATTCCCGCCTTTTTTCTGAATTTGAAAGGTAGGGGATGACCTCCCCTATCCAGACTGGGGTGCCTATAGCCGTGGGGTGGAAACAATGGTTCTGGGGTGCAAATAACGGTGGATGCCCCTTATCCAAAGTGAAAGATCCGAATAGCAAGTGTCCTCCGGAGGTCCCTTTAGCAACTTTTCGAGCCGATTTCTCCAAAAACGTTTATTGCCCAAAAATACCTACAAACACATAAAATACCATAATAATTACGAAATCGAGTGCGAATAATGTACATAATTGAGATCATAATAGATACAAAATTGTGTCTATCACTTACTCGAAGGTAACTCAGATGCCCGTGTGTTGAATATTTATTACTAACCCATGGCTGGGAAGAACCATAAATTGAAGTAACGAAATATTATGAAAATATCGAATATTTTCCAGGGGTTTGAATCTATTGATTTTGAGAATAATTAATTAATGGCTCTATACTAGTACGATCGTTTAGGCGCGTTAATTATTGAGTGATATGAGCTTGTTGAAGCGTCATACTTCTTTCATATAGTCAGGGAAAACATTGTTACATCCAGGAAGACGTTATTGCTCTACACTAGCAGCAAAAGTCGTCTAGAGCCGTCTAATCTTTCGATTCTATATAGAAGTAATTACTCAAATTGCTCAGCATTCATGAGATATGTCGTTGCCTCACCGAGACTACATATCTATATATACTCCGAGAGACAGATTCTCGCCGGAGATTCTCATAGCATGATCTTTCATGCTTTCGATAGAGACATGAGCCTCGATATTCATCGATTCTTTGGATCGAATACATATAATTATGGGTTTACGATTTTAGCCTTTGTCGAAAATCCACCATCTACTGAGAGGGAGATTTGTTTTCCAGTCTTAATCACGTCGAAGTTTCCATTCAAAATTTGGGTCTTTTTTCTCGGGAGTGTTTGTTTCTTCATAACATTTTTTGGTAGTTGGATCGGGGAATTTTTTGGTTGGGGTCTGCTTCGTTTGGAAGAGGTCTTTCTGTAATTCTGGTTCATGTTTTTCGAGCAAATTGTTTGTTGTGTGGAATTTGAAGTTGAATTTGGGATTTGTTTTGTGGTTTGATTGCAAGGAGTAGTTCAATCAACTTGCTTTCCATCCTCGGTGTTGCAAGGTGAGTTGTTTTAAGCATATGTTCCGTGTTGGTTTTCGGGTTGTGATGGTTACGTGATTGTAAAATTAAGTCTTTGTGTCAAATTGAAGTTGCTTTAGAGAGGGTATTGTGGTTTCATTACAAAGGAGAAGTTTATTTTGCTAGCTCTCATTCCTCTGTAGTGCAACTGTGTATTCAACTTTTGTTGTGATCGTTTTGAAGCTGTGATTATTATGTGGTTGCTCAAGTGGTGTTTATATTAGTGGGGTATCTCATAAGTGATTGAACAAATTTGAAGTCCGGTGTTGGTGGAAGTTTTTATTAATTAGTGTTCTATTGAATGGTATTTTAAGTTTTCGATTGGGATTGTTTGCATAATTTGAACTCTTAATCTCACATCCATTGAATCCTAATTGTTCATTTTAGTCTTCTCTTTTGTGAAGAGGTTAGGGATTGGTTGTTGCAGTTTCTAGTAGTTATTTTTCCGGGGTTTCAACGCGATGCCTAGAACGCGTTCTTCAACCCAGGCATATTCTCAGAGCGATTGTCCATCAGCTTCATCATGTTCTCAAGATCATGATGAGCTATCTCTTTCGCAGACATCATCCTTAGCACAAGGTGACAGGGTACACTGCCCCTTTAAAAATTATGATGAATGTCAGGATGGGGTTGCAGGTAGAGGGTATGTTAGGAGTGCAATCTACAAGCATATAAAAGATGTACACTTTCCCACCGCCGATGGTAAGGATGCTTGCAGAGAGAATTAAGAGCGATGTGGATTGTTTTGTGGCTTGGGAAAGGGTTTTACAAGACATGCATTGGTGGTTGTGCACTAAATTCTTCCGTACGTATACACGGGAAGAAACCTTTGTCGTGATGACCCATCGTTGTGACATTATTGTTGGTCCTTGGAATGGCGGTGGTGTTGACTTCTTAATTCATGACATTGTGAAACCTCTATCCAAGATAGTTTTGATGGTTGATGCACGAGGTGGAGGCGGATGTTACAGGACACCTCACTGTGGAGATGCTTGACCTAATTTTTCAACGATAAATCACTACTATGGTTAGTATTCCTCCACCATGCAGATTACAATTTTCTAGAACTTTGAAGGAAACCATGGACAATGTGTTGGCTAAGCCATTGGACCTTGAGGCTTGGTTGTGTCTTTTACTTCTTCCCATCTGTACCTTGAATTTATATGTACCCAAATGCTCCATTGAAGAAAGATCTGTACAAGGAAAAAATTACAGAGAGAAGCAATAAATCAGGCGTTGGTGGCTTGGAGGGAACCTAATGGATGCTTTGGCTTGGTGCAAAAATTACTTGATTTATCAAGACCCACTCACCAGGTAAGGCATTTTACTAAGAAGAAGAATGATGCCAACTTGGAGGCCTGCAGGAGGAAATTAAGCTATGGACATTACACAGCCGTTATTCATGTGTTGTCTTCTAATGGTGTTGCACCTTCAAATCCTGATGCTATTTATGAACTGCAACAAAAACATCCACCGCACCACCCCCAACTATCCCGGAGATAATATTTCTTCACCCGCATTATCTCGTTGACTCTAAGGCTGTTTTGCAGGCTATCAAAAGCTTTCCAAAAAGAACTTCATGTGGTAGGGATGGCCTTAGAGCTCAACATTTGCTCGATGCTCTTAGTGGTGCTGCTGCTGCCGTAGCTGATGATCTATTGCAGTCCATTGTTGGTGTTGTCAACTTATGGTTGACAGGCTCATGCCCTGCAATCCTTGGAGAGTATATAGCTAGTGCACCTTTGATCCCTTTGCTCAAGCCTGGTGGTGGGCTAAGACCCATTTCTGTGGGCACTATATGGAGAAGATTATGTTCAAAGTTGGTTGCTTCATCTTTGTGTAAGGATATGACCAGATATTTAGGAACCACCAGTTTGGAGTTGGTATTCCTTGTGGTAGTGAAGGTATTTTACACTCAGCTAACAATTTACTTGAGTTGCAGGGTAGTCAGAACAATATGACAATGCTCCTAGTTGATTTCTCAAACGCTTTTAACTTGGTAGATAGAACTGCATTGTTCAATGAAGTCAGAGCAAGATGTCCCAGCATATCTAAATGGGTTGAGTTATGTTACTCTAAACCTGCGAGAGTATATTACAATGATTCCGTCTTATCTTCTTCTTGTGGTGTTCAACAGGGTGACCCATTAGGTCCACTTATTTTTGCTATGATTTTACACCCACTTGTCAACAAAATTGCCGCTGAATGTACCCTTGATCTTCATGCGTGGTATTTGGACGATGGTACCCTTGTTGGTGATACCCTGGAAGTTACTAAATCTCTTAGAATTATACAAGATGAAGGACCCGTGAGAGGTTTGCATCTTAGTATCGATTAACTAATCGATATTTTTTGGCCATTTATTGATCCAAGAAGGGACATGGTAGGTGTTTTCCTTAAATATCAAAGCAAGCCAACAAAAGGAGTCAAAGTGCTTGGTGGATCTCAGTAAGTATGGATCTACAATGCAGTAGTAATATGGTTGTTGTGAGTGGAGAAGACAAACCGGCTCATGCACAATATTAAGAAGCCGCAAGACCCACAGAGTGAGCTGCTTCTCTTACGTAGATGTACAGGGTATGTCAAGACTCTATTTCACCATGCGGACTACTACTCCTTTAGCATTGCAAGCAGCCACAACTCTATTTGATAAACAATTACTTCAGTATCTTAGACAACTGGTTGTTGGTGATGGTGTTGGTTTTGGTATGGTTCAACAACGACTTGCTACTATGCCGATCAAGGATGGAGGTTTAGGTGTTTACACTATGGCTGATACTTCCCAGTATTGCTTCCTGGCTTCCTACGCACAGACTCAGCACTTACAGGGCATTATATTACATGGTAACACCACTTTTGATTCGATCCAGAGATATCAACAAGCTTTCCAGGTATATACTCAAACTTGTGGTTTATCTCCTTCTCAATTTAACATCAACGATGCTGCCCCTCATTTCATGAAATCACTTGGCAAATGATACTTTGATGTGATTAAGAAGGAACTTCCCACCAAGTATTCACTATCTGCGAGGGATATTGCTCTTTGGCAATGTAATAGAACGAATCATGCTATGGATTTTCTCAAAGTTGTTCCCATTCATGGGCTTAATCAACGATCGGACCTCGTCGGTTTCGTGCGATTCTTAACTATAGATTAGGTATACCAATGTTTGAGGAAGATAGCTTATGTTCATGTTGTAATCTTACTATGGATAAGTATGGTGACCATGCTATATATTACGCTAGTGCAATCGGCACCAAATTTCGACACGACTTGTTTCGTGATGTTTTGGCGGATGTTTGTTACAAAGCGGTGTGGCGGCTCAAGGAGGTTTCTATGGGTTTCTTGTCCGACACCGCTCATGCCTTGAGGCCGGCATATTTACTCGTATATAATTGGGAAAACGGACGGGATATGTGCTTTGATGTCACGGTGTCTCCGCCTTCACTAGTGCTAGAACTACTTCCTTCACCCTAGGACATGCTATTTCTCATGCGGTCATTACTCGCAAATGTAATAAATACCTAGACAAATGCCTAACACATGGATATGAGTTTGGTGTTTTGGCTTTTTCAACACTTGGTGAATTGGGAGAAGATACTTGTATATTTTTGAGAAGGTTGAAGAATCGTCTTGCTAGTCAAGATGATAATTCCAAAGTAGGCGCCCCTTTTTCATCGTATTGGTATTACTATTCAGAAAGGTGTTGGTGCTCAGCTTGTTGCTAGGATACCAACAAACTCTTTGTAAAAATCTGACTTTGTTTGCTTTTCTAATATAAGCCTTCAGCGGTGTTTTTTTTTCAAAAAAAAAAAAATTATTATTATTATAATTTGTTTTTAGTTTTGTTTAATAAGCACCATGGTAAAGAAGAGAATTCAAGAGGAAAATTCAAGAAACAAGGAAATCCAAGAGAAAAATCGAGAGATTGTCAAGGTTCTACAAAGTTCAGAAGTTCATCATCAACAGTTGAAGACCGAAGACTGAAGACGAAGACGTTTCTATGGATGCTGTGAGAGTGGTGTTGATTGCCGATCGGATGTGAAGGTAAGTGAGTACTCCCATCCTTGCTAATGATTGATTTCCTTTCTTAGAGATCATCAGAAAAGATTCTTTTTGTCCACAATTTTGTGGAGTCTCCGTAAATTATTTCGGAAGGTTCTCCTTTTCATCATTCAACGTGTGCAGGATTTCTCTCTTTATTCCTACCTGCACACATGAGAGACTAAAAAAGCGGTCTTTTTGAGTGCACATGAGAGACTAAAAAAGCGGTCTTTTTGAGTGCAATTATCATTAAACCCTATCGGTGAGGCAGAAGTCGAGGCTTGTGATCACTCTCGAACCCGAATTCTTTCATATGGTTTGGTTATTTCTCGCTCAACTCTTAAGGATGAGAATGCGTTCTTTGGTATTTCTAACTTCTTATTACTATCATGCAGAAACTCTATGTCCCGATAGATCCTTGGATGCTTAGGACTCGATACACTCTAAAGTTGGAGAAGGTTTTGTGGGTACACCTCTGTAAACCCTCACGAGACTATAACTCGTCCACTAGGGACACCTATGGGTTTAAAGGCTTAGTGCATACGCTAAATGCATTCGAGAGACCAGCGACAGTGGTATAGTTAGGATTTCCTAAATTTCTGTTTCACTTGAGGACAAGTAAAATTCAGGTTTGGGGTATTTGATGAGTGCCAAATAGTGCATATTTTTACACCTTTTTATTGGCAATTAACTCATCTTTTGCGCTTTAAAATCATATATTATCCCAAATTCTGTATTTTCATTGTTTTCAAGAATAAATACTTGTACTAATTAAGTTTGTGTTTTTAGGTACTAAATAAAGCTTGGATGAATTGAAAATCCAAAAGAGCAAAGAATTGGTGACAACGGAAGAGAGACGACAAGTGAAGAATGTCTTTTGCACCTCTTCCGCAAGGGAAGAATGTTGTTTGCAAGACTCAAAACTAGGTGTGGGCTTGAGATATTAGCTTTGAAGAAGGTTTGGGCCTAGAAGAAGATCTACCAAGAGATAAAACCCAAGATCCTATACCCAAACCCGTTTCCAATCTGAGCCATCAGATTCGAGTTAACTGCTAAGCATCCAACGACAGCTACTCTCCATTCATCGGATCTTGCTACACCTACCTAACATCCTAACACCTACCACAATTCCCTAACTCGGCGAAGCCAAACACTCCCTTCTATATCGTTCTCATTTTCTCCAACTTCTGCAAAGAAAAACCATCAGTTTCATTCCATCTCCATCAATCACTTCATCCCCGACAAATCTCTGAGCACAGCCACTCTATCAGCCACCCTAGCAGCTAGCCATCAATCAACTTCTAATTTGTATCTATCTCCATCCTAGCCTCTCTCTTATCAAAATCAATAACCCTAGAAGCTATGGTTGAGAGAGATACAGTTAGAGTTATCCTCAATAGCTAAAAGCAAACATCAAATCAAGGAGCTGAAAAGTTGAATTGCAGAAGGGATTTATCAGAAAATGCGTTTTGGGTGAGTGGGTATTCTCTAATTATCAAATTTAAGGGATTGAGTGAAATTGTGTATAAATAGGGATGAAAATTCTGTGTAAAACTCATGTCCGGATTAGCCAGTGCACCAAGCTGTAGTTTATATTTGTTTTCAGTGTTATTATAACCCTTAATCATATGTTAAGATAATTCATGTTCATGTTGTGCTTCATTGCTTTAGGAATGATAGTTAGCTAATGGATCAAATTAGCCTGTGATTAGTTGTACTGTAAGAAGACAGCTAATACTAGGGGTAAGTTAGTGATATTGGTTGATAAGTCAATCCATTTGAGACCTCTCTGGAAGAAGATATGTGATTAATTGATATATGAATGAATAGTTAGTCAAGTTGATCAAATGGGCTGTGATCGGTTGTATTGTAAGAAGACAACTTATACTAGGGGTGAGTTAGTGAGATTGGTTGATAAATCATCCATTGTATTTCTCCCTGGAAAGGAACAAGAACATAGTTTGAGTAAGTATTACCTTAGCATAGGATTAGGTGGTGGAATCAACTGCCCTCTTGCTCTCTAGCCCTTTGTTTATAATCTATTCTACTATTTCAAGTTACTACCAAACACCCTAGTCGTATCGACACCCAAAAACAACCCCTTTTGGTTACTCTTTGTGTTTATGGGTGAAAACTACTCCTGCAGAATTTGGTAATTTGGGGTGTGGATGAGGAATGAATTTAAACCTTAAACAAATACACTTTGCGCGGTGAGTGCTTGTAGATTCGAGAGATCAATTTGTGCAAGTCCGGCCTAAACCAAGAAATGGCCGTTCCCGGACTTGTTTCGGTCACAAAGTGAAGGAGATGGGGTTGATCTTAGGGAGGGAAGCGAAGAAGGTGTTGAGAATGTGAAGGTGTAGACTTGCTTATGACTTGTAACAGAAAGTGAACAAGCTTACGATTGGTGTAAGCGAGGCTCTGGTGTTTTTCTTGTTGTTTTTCTCTCTTGTTTGGAAATAGGGCGGAGAACCTATTTATACAAGTTACTGAGTCTTATTCACGTCTCTCGTGGGAAGTGGAGGAAGTGGAGTGATGGAGTAGTGGAGTTGTGCGTTGGTGATACATGACCAGCCTTGCCCACTTCTCCCCGTTCATCTCTAACCGTCCATGACTTCCTAACACGTTCTGTGATGGCGCGTTGCACGCCGCACGCCGTAAACCGCCGACCAATACCCTAGTATGTATCCCCCGGTTTGTGACATGATTGATGTCCGGAATGTGTGGATCGTGGATCCACGATAGGTAGCATGTAATCTTCAATTGAATAATTTATGTTATTCGGGAAGTCGATACTTGTGAAGTATCGTGTGTATTTTATGCAGTCTTTGCATCATGGTGTGGTAAAGTGATGGGTAATGACACCTCACTAACCAATTAACTCCCGACTGGTCAGTATAACCAAGTCGGTGAAGTTGGACGGATGAGATGATCTTTGAGACACCCATCTCGCGACCGTTGATGAAGTTAGGGTTTTGAAGAGGTGCGCGGGCATCACTCTTCGACTTGGTCGAAACCAAGCATGGGATACAACTTTGGCCTAACCGACCATACATGCGTGTAGATGGCATGATGGTGTAGGCGCCTATACCCCATTACCTCATGAAAGCATGATCTCGGGTCAATCAATTCATCCGGTGAAATCGAGTGGTCGAGATCGATTTGCGACAAAAACTAGTGCCGCAAGGGCCGCACGTCACGCCCTCTTTCAAAGCACGTTCCAAGACGACCAATCTTGGTCGGTCTTGGCCGATTGGCCTGGTGTGAAGATGGTAGGCTGATGTCCACGCCTATACCTGAATATCCCATGAAAACGTGATCTGAGCCATCCAAATCGTCCGGCGAAGTTGAGTGGTCGAGACTCGGTTGCGGTTTGGGAGGTGTGACCATGCTAGTTTGAGCGTGCGTTTTGGATTAGCCAGGCATGATATGCCTTGGCCGATTGGGTTAGGGAATAGATGGGTCCACGGTGGTCATGTTGGTATGACCGGACCTGCTTAATCTAATCTTGGACCCTCCGTTCATGCCGGAGAAGATGGACGCTCATGATGCTCAAAACCCTAATTTTGGGTTTCAAAGCCGTGCGTCTTCTCTTGTTTGGGCGACGATTTTGTCACGACCAAACATGGTTGGTCTTGACCGATTGGTCAAGTGTGTAGGCGGGCCCACGGTGATCGTGTTGACATGCTCTGGGCCCTTTGAATCTACATCTACACCCTCCATCTATACCTGCGAAGATGGATGGTTGAGGTTGTTTTGCGACACATGTAATATGCCGCAGACCCTAATTTAGGGTTTTCCGTCCATAATGCTTGGTATGAACGATTTTTGGCAAGCTAGGACAATGGCCGACCGTGCGGGTTCCGCATTGGTTCGGCAGTGGATATTCCATACCTGCTTGGGGATGATGGAATTGATCTGGGTCATCCAATCATGCTTATGGAGTTGGATGATCATGCGATCATATCCGGACCGGATACGGTCAATCCGGATGCTCAATCGGGCTAGTATAACACACCGAGAGGAGAGCTCAATCGGGCTAGTATAACACACCGAGAGTCAGCCATGCGGGTATTTCGTACATGGTTTCATTATAGTGCTTGGAGATTCGTGTTACTCGTAAGAGTAACACTCGATCGTCATGCCACACCGATAATGAGTACTGGAAATACAAGGCTGATTAGAAATTCACAGATGGGATTGTTGCCACATGCTCCAACCCTTGGAGGAATTTCATGTATTCACGAGAATGGGATTGTTGCCACATGCTCCATTCTTGGTAAATTAAGTGAGGGAGTATCCAACACTTATTAATGGCTTTATCCTTTACAAGATGTCAGCGCATAATTTTTTCTGGTTTTTACGATTTTAACCATAAATGAAAATCCACCATCAACATTAAGTCCCCTGCCTAGCACATAATGGTTACACTATTGTGGGGTAGGCATGAGATGGTGACATACATATGTGAGAAAGACAGGATAAAGGAAATTTACCCGGAAGAGTATTGACCGACCGCCAGTTGCCCATGCCGTTGTGCTTGTATGGAATCCTTTGGTGGGACCGGTTTCCTTCTTTGGGTATTTGAATCAGAAAAGGAATCCAAAAGAGGTATCCTTGTTCTATTGGGATTCTTCTAATTTTTGTCTATAAAAGAGACCAACCCCTTTGTTTTTTCTCACGAAATTTTTTTTTTTATTAAGCAGCTCCCGTCCGTGACCACCCGTTCCTGCCGACGCTGCCGTCGTTGCTGCTGGAGTTGTCGGAGTTGCCGCCGTGCGCCGCCGTCCGTCCGTCCGAGGTAGGCTTTTTTTTTTTTTTTTTTTTTTCAAAGGTAAAACCCTAGTTTGTTAGGTAAACACCTTTTGTAAGACATGTATATGCTTAGTTTTTTCCACTAAGGTTGATACGTCAATATTTTCTAGAATTGAAACAACCCGTGAATCCATGACCATGTTGTTTTTGCTTCTTTCCACCATTGCATGCAAAACTAGATTCTTAGATTGTAGCTTAGGAAGAGATTTTGGCTTGAATTTCGTAAACATAATTCCCACGATCATGAGAAAAAACCGCGTTGTAATACGTGCCCGTGAATGTAGTCCCACCTTGTGCGTTTGATCCGAACGTGGGTCCCACCCACATATGCTTGACTGATTTGAAACCAATACCAGACTGAAACTTGTACCGGACTTGAAACCAACACCAGACTGAAACTTGTACCGGACTTGAAACCAATACCAGACTGAAACTTGTACCGGACTTGAAACCAATACCTGATGAAACTTGTCTTAGGACTTGAAACCAATACCGGATCAAACTTGTGTAATACTGGTGTTTGGACCTAATCCCAGCTTTTGTGCATTTCAACGTGTCTTGTCGTGCGTGACTACACGCTTCATGCGCTTTTCATACAAGTTCTAACTCCTGTCTTTTATTTCATTGCGGAATGAAGAAAAGAATTCTTGTTGAGATGTCTTCCGGAGATAATGCTGGTGCCAAGCCAGGAAGTGTTGACGGCTTCAAAGATATGCCGAACATCAATGATGAGTTGTTCACCTCGCCTTTTCCAAATATTAGAAGGCATCCTTCTCATAAGATAGTCTGCTTTCCGATTCGTAAAATATGGATGTTTGATCCATTTTCTTCTTGAAAGACTTGTGATGAGATTTTGTCTCGGAGAAATGAATATCCGCCTTCCCCTATTGACTTCAAGATTTGCCATACTCCACTGGGTTCTTATGAAGGATGGATGAGACGCATGTTGAGTAATAAGGACATTAAAGATAATTTTCTTTCAGCGCAAATCCTCAATGCGGTCATGGCATCTGTTGCTCTTGAAATTAAGAAAGACGCTGCGGGTTTGATTACCTTCATTTCTCGGTGGCGTATTTCTACTCATACAGCCATATCTAGATGGGGAGAGATGACTATTACCCTGGAGAGTGTAGCTGCATTAATGAACTTGCCTGTTGCTGGAAGTCTTTCTTACGATCTCTCTGATACGGAGCAACGTAACTACGATGCTATACTTCAAAAGGTGTCGGAATTCGAAAGTCTGGATAAGGAGGAGAAAAGAGATACAAGATGCTTTTACACCTGGTGGGTGTCGGAGTGGTCTCCTGCAGACCCAGAGCCGGGTCAAGAGTTAGAAAATGAGCTCGGCAGATTGTGTTCTGTCTTTATGGCTATCCGAGATATATTCGACGACGGTTGGAAAGAAGACCATTAGAGGTGACCTTGTTAAGATCGCTATAAAGTCGGCAAAAGGTAAAGTTCTTCCCCGGGGTGCCTTGTTCCTTGGATCGTTGTATTCTCATCCGGACGCCTTAGCAATGGACATGCATGTTTCTAACGGGTACAAGAAGGTGGAATCGCACGTTCACTTCGCTTTTCTTCGAGCATTCTTATGGGAACACTTCAAAAGCTATGCTCCTACCCCCCGCAAATTTGCTCACCAACTTGTATGGTGGCTCGAGAATACTCCGCTGGAATAAGAGGCGTCCCAGAGCCGGTGCGAGACTTGTGGACACATTTGACAATGTGTCTTCTGTAGATTTCCGTCCATGGGGGCCGGTCCACCCTTCCATTGTTCAGCCAAAGACTTTTGATATTGCTTCTGATGGCCCTGATGTTGTGTTGCGTACTGATGTTAAGACTATGAGATTTGTGGAAATTGTTTACCTGCACAGTGCATCCCAGGATATGTCCCGTCTTTGTTCAACGAAGAATTTACTGTGACTCCGTCACGATATTGACATGGCGGCTCGTCAAATGGGGTTTGATCGGTGTCCCATTTATCCGTCCACCGGGGTTCGAAAGAATTCCTCCTAAATATTCTTAATGCTTGACGTGTTTTGGAACGGGTGAGCCTTCCCTTCTTGCCTATTGGGAGAAACCCAAAGGGTAACCGATAAGTACAAGGAATTTTGGAGCGAGGAAATCATGATTTTCCAGAATTCTCGGAGAGTGTTGTGACAGTTTCCGTGGTGAACCATCTTCTGACACTTTGAAAAAGCATTTCCGGTTGAAGCCACTTCCAACCAAACGGACCAGAGCTGAGGATTGCAGTCCCCAAGCAGGAGAGAGATCCAAGAGGCAAGCATGTGGTTCGGTGATCCTCAATTCCTCCAATATGCAGGTATTTAAATATCTTCTCGTTGGTTCCTTTATTTCTACAGGGTGAATCTTTCTAAGAGTAATTCTTGCTTGAAATCAGGGGATTCCGAAAGAGAATGTCTTCACAAGGTTGGCGCGGATTCAGAATGAGATGGCTGGTAATGTTGGCCCTCATGCTTGAGAGGTGCAGGCGTGCTGATCTTCATCTTTGAGTCCGATGCGATCTTCATTCTTAGAAGTCGGCGGTGATCGATCTTCATGCTTTGAAAGTCTGGACAAACCGCTCCTTTTCCGACCATGACAGAGATGATGCAAGTATTGACCTTCATGCTGAGAAGTCTGGAGAAACCGCTCATTTTCCCGACCATGACAGAGATGATGCAAGTACTGACCTTCATGCTGAGAAGTCTGGAGAAACCGCTCCTTTTCCCGACCATGACAGAGATGATGCAAGCTCGGTTGGACAAGCCGCCTCCCTGAGTGATCTTGTTGACGGGGTCGTGATGGAAATTAGTACCCAGAGCAAGGTAGATGCCGAAGGAATATAAGAGAGGCGTGTCGCTTCTGATTGAGGTAGCTCCCCTTGAAGTTCGTTCTGAATAAGTTCCAGTCAATAAGTCTATTGTGGTGACTCCTTCTGAAAGGCCTCCTGCAACTGACCAGGCTCCTGTGGTTGGTGGATTACTGGTGATGCAGCCTGGGGCTTTGTTCGATCCTCCTTTTACTGTCCCTTATCTAGGTCATGTGTTGGTTGGTGGATTCAGCGTGCCGGTTCGGTTCAAGGAGTTGTACACGGCAATATGGGAGAAACACGGTCACATTGCTACCACTACGAAGCTCAAAAGTCGTCTTGCATTGGTCAACCGCGTTCAGGAGGCTTTATTTTCTATCCATGGGATGAGCGTCGCGACTGGTCGAACAGTTTCTGAGGAGATGATTGAAGACTGGAAGTGTCATCGAGATGTTTTTGTGCAGTACGACTTCAATACTCCTTGGTTCCTCAAAAGGTTCTCCGAGATTCAGGAGCTCCAGAAATTACAAGGTGAAGCCCCTTCTGCAGAATGTGTTACTCGCCAGGAAGAAGAGGTTGAAAAGTTGTCTGAGGAGTTGAAGCTGAAGCAAGCTGTACTTCAAAGGATGAAAGTCGCTCTTGCCCAGAAGGATGAGTTGTTGCTTAAGGACTTTCCTTGAAGGATTCGTGTTATATACTTGCCTCTTCTTTTAGATGCTTTTCTTTTTGAGTGATATTGAGGATTTTCTCTCGTAATTTGACTTCCTGTTTTGAATTAATAGGTAATTGAATTGGTATATTGAGATAGTTTTGTGAATAACTTTTTTGAAAGAGGTTATTTTAAATGGAATTTGCATCTTGGTCATGAATGATTGCACATATCATATGAAATTGCAAATGTCTCGTAAGAGGGAGGTATGAAGGGAAATAAATATGGCGTTTGACCACTGAGCCTCTTTCTCCACGTGCGGGATGTTAAGTCCCCAGTGAATTCTAAAACTATCCTTCTTGTAAAATTGTTGAGTAAAACTTACTTACTTTTGAAGCCTCACTTGCACCGAACCGGAGTATCTTTTCTAAGAAGATCCTCCGCACCGATCTCTCAGAGCTATCGCCCTGGACCAAGATTTTCCTGAACAATGCGCTTCAAAGCGTTGAATTCACTGGTGGGGTGATGGAGGAACCGGTGGAAATGACAGTACCTCGGGTTCATTACTTCTTGATCAGTAGGCGGACGCCATACCGGGGGTAGCTCCACCTCCCCATTTCGCACCCACGCCTCCAGTAGTTCCAGAATCTTCTTCATTGGGAAGGGGAAATGTAAGTACCTTGAGTCTGGCTATTCCTGCGTTAGTGGGCGTTGTGATGTCCCTACGAGGCTTTGATGTGGAGCACGTTCCGGAGATGAATTTGGAAGGTTTGCGAGTGCCATCATATCCGCGGATCGCTTGCCTGGGTAAAGAGATGTGGAAGGTGTCGTAATGTCACTGCTGAGTGATCGAATTGAACGCTCCCATCCTCTGTATTCACATGTTTCCTGATCGATCTCTCCTTCCTCAAGCATTTCTTCGCTTGGATGAAAGGCCGACGCGGATTGGACAATCTTCCGGGCTTCAACAAGAGTTTTGAGATAT
The DNA here is from genome assembly GCA_023531295.1 of Papaver armeniacum. Lineage (NCBI taxonomy): Eukaryota > Viridiplantae > Streptophyta > Magnoliopsida > Ranunculales > Papaveraceae > Papaver > Papaver armeniacum. Next base: position 34,346 of record JAJJWW010009329.1, on the reverse strand, counting down.
AAATCTTCTAACAGGGCTCCATAGGCTGCAGGCTCCCTTTCTTTATCTGGTAGACGTTGTAGTACTCCGGACAAGTCCTTTCCTCTATGGAGTTGCCTCGGTTCTTCATTGTTGACTGGACCACGTTGTTCGTCTTTCCTAAATCTCCTGCGGTTACGCGCTCTTTTTGCCTCTCCTCTAGTAAAGGTGTGACTCTCGACTAAGGATTCAGCGTTTCTTGCACTGCCTGAGTAGATGCACGCCGACCCTTCTTGTAATTGTGATGTTATATCATTCAAAAGGCGGAATGTTTCGCTCTGCCTTCTGGTGATACCGGCTTTATTTGCCAAGACATCCTCCAGCATTCTAACTATACTTCCCATGATATCTGAACCACCTGTGGTCTCCGAGTGAGGATACATCGCGAGATGAAAACTGAAGAATTGAGAATTCAATTTTTGTAACCGAGAGATCAACCTCCCACCGTGGTCGCCAATTGTTTATGGGTGAAAACTACTCCTGAGAATTTGGTAATTTGGGGTGTGGATGAGGAATGAATTTAAACCTTAAACAAATGCACTTTGCGCGGTGAGTGCTTGTAGATTCGAGAGATCAATCACGTGCAAGTCCGGCCTAAACCAAGAAATGGCCGTTCCGGACTTGTTTCGGTCACAAAGTGAAGGAGATGGGGTTGATCTTAGGGAGGGAAGCGAAGAAGGTGTTGAGAATGTGAAGGTGTAGACTTGCTTATAACTTGTAACAGGAAAGTGAACAAGCTTATGATTGGTGTAAGCAGGCTCTGGTGTTTTCTTGTTATTTTTCTCTGTTGTTTGGAAATAGGGCGGAGAACCTATTTATACAAGTCATTGAGTCTTATTCACGTCTCTCGTGGGAAGTGGAGGAAGTGGAGTGATGGAGTAGTGGAGTTGTGCGTTGGTGATACACGACCAGCCTTGCCCACTTCTCTTGTTCATCTCTAACCGTCCATGACTTCCTAACACGTTCTTGTGATGGCGCGTTGCACGCCACACGCCGTAAACCGCCCGACCAATACCCCGTATGTATCCCCGTTTGTGACATGATTGATGTATCTGGAATGTGTGGATCGTGGATCCACGATAGGTAGCATGTAATGCTTGAATTGAATAATGTGTTATTCGAAGTCGATACTTGTGAAGTATCGTGTGTATTTTATGCGATCGCATCATGGTGTGGTAAAGTGATGGGTAATGACACCTCACTAACCAATTAACTCCCGACTGTGGCTGTATAACCAAGTCGGTGAAGTTGGACGGATGAGATGATCTTTGAGACACCCATCTGCGGCCGTTGATGAAGTTAGGGTTTTGAAGAGGTGCGCGGGCATCACTCTTGACTTGGTCGAAACCAAGCATGGGATACAACTTTGGCCTAACCGACCATACATGCGTGTAGATGGCATGATGGTGTAGGCGCCTATACCCCATTACCTCATGAAAGCATGATCTGGGTCAATCAATTCATCCGGTGAAATCGAGTGGTCGAGATCGATTTGCGACCAAAAACTAGTGCCGCAAGGGCCGCACGTCACGCCCTCTTCAGGCGCACGTTCCAAGACGACCAATCTTGGTCGGTCTTGGCCGATTGGCCTGGTGTGAAGATGGTAGGCTGATGTCCACGCCTATACCCGAATATCCCATGAAAACGTGATCGAGCCATCCAAATCGTCCTGGCGAAGTTGAGTGGTCGAGATCGGTTGCGGTTTGGGAGGTGTGACCATGCTAGTTTGAGCGTGCGTTTTGGATTAGCCAAGCATGATATGCCTTGGCCGATTGGGTTAGGAATAGATGGGTCCACGGTGGTCATCTTTGGTATGACCGGACCTCCGCTAATCTAATCTTGGACCCTCCGTTCATGCCGGAGAAGATGGACGCTCATGATGCTCAAAACCCTAATTTTGGGTTTCAAAGTCGTGCGTCTTCTCTTGTTTGGGCGACGATTTTGTCACGACCAAACATGGTTGGTCTTGACCGATTGGTCAAGTGTGTAGGCGGGCCCACGGTGATCGTGTTGACATGCTCTGGGCCCTTTGAATCTACATCTACACCCTCCATCTATACCCGTGAAGATGGATGGTTGAGACTGTTTTTTGCGACACATGTAATATGCCGCAAACCCTAATTTAGGGTTTTCCGTCCATAATGCTTGGTATGAACGTTTTTGGCAAGCTAGGCCAATGGCCGACCGTGCGGGTTCCGCATTGGTTCGGCGATGGATATTCCATACCCGCTAGTGATGGAATTGATCCGGGTCATCCAATCATGCTTATGGAGTTGGATGATCTGCGATCATATCCGGATCGATACGGTCAATCCGGATGCTCAATCGGAGCTAGTATAACACACCGAGAGGGGCTCAATCGGGCTAGTATAACACACCGAGAGTCGGCTGTGCGGGTATTTCGTACATGGTTTCATTATAGTGCTTGGAGATTCGTGTTACTCAGTAAGAGTAACACTCGATGTCGTCATGCCACACCGATAATGAGTACCGGAAATACAAGGCTGATTAGAAATTCACGAGGATGGGATTGTTGCCACATGCTCCAACCTGGAGGAATTTCATGTATTCACGAGAATGGGATTGTTGCCACATGCTCCATTCTTGGTGAATTAAGTGAGGGAGTATCCAACACTTATTAATGGCTTTATCCTTTACAAGATGTCAGCGCATAATTTTTTTCTGGTTTTTACGATTTTAACCTTAAATGAAAATCCACCATCAACACTTTGTTAAATCAGTGTTAGTAAGACTTTAGCTTCAACATCACACCCACCTTCTCCCTGTGGATCAACATGCGCTTGCCATGTGTTACATAAAGACACTGTGCAGTTGCAGTTATCATTGTAGGTATTGTTTAGAGACCTACCAGTTGACTTATCAAGACCGATCTTGAAACAAGATCCTTTGGATATATTTCTTGATATAAGTAAATTCCATCCTTATGTTGTTGAATTTGTAAACCCAAAAAGAATTTTAATTCACCAACGTTGCTCATTTCAAACTCCTTACCAAGAGAGACTTGAAAATCTTTTGCAAGTTTCTCTGATGTTGATCCATAAACTTAAACTTGAGCAATTACAACATCTTTCCCACTCCATTTGGTAAACAATGTTTTATCAGCTCCACCTCTTGAAAAACCTTTCCTAAGAAGAGAATTAGTTAGTTTTTCAAACCAGGCACGAGGTGCTTGTTTTAACCCGTACAACGCCTTGTTGAGTTTAAGGACATGATCAGGGAAATCAGGGTTTTCAAATCCATTGGGTTGAGCAAACATAGACTTCTTCCTTTAAGTTTCCGTTTAGGAAAGCGGATTTAATGTCCATTCGAAACAGCTTAACCTTAAGAAAACAAGTATAAGCTAATAATAATCGAATGGACTCAAGGTGTGCCACGGGAGCAAAGGTTTCGTCAAAATCGATTCCTTCAATCTGTGAATAGCCTTGTGTTAGAGCATAGCTCGGTTGAACCCACCAAGCGTTGGTATGTCAAGTTTGGTTATCATATTTTAGTGAACCAAAACTCATTTAAAGAGTCGCTTGATTATATACTAGAGTCAATTTCGTATAGGTTAGCTTGAAAGTATTAGGATATGAGACATTACGAGTATTGTGAAGACTTAAAGAAGTGAAGAAGTAAGGAGCTACAACGACAACATCATCCTTCCACTTGAGGTTAGTGATATTTGACTTGAACTGTTTCATTCCCTAACATATCTTTCAAGTCGTGCATATTGAAAACATAACTGCGAAACATAAATGATTACACTCTAGTTAGACGTAGTATTAAGGAATACAATACGAAGTATAACGTTTATCTTTTGAACTTCGTATATCAGACATCTACATAATCGTTTGAATGCTATTGTGATTATGTATGGGTATGAGGTGAAGATTTCATCTTAGGAAACACTGTTTTACATTAGTTTAAAGGAAGTAAATTCATGAACTTGTTTCGTGAATCGAAAGGGAAATCGCTAGGCTTATTGGTATTGTGATTCATTGCATTTTTTTTTTGAACTACCAATATGTGCGTTTAGTATAACCGCTCATGACTTGTTTATGTTCTTGGTAAAACTATTCACAAGGCCTGACTTTTGTATTGGTATGACTTTTATTAGTGAAACCGATCTTAAGTAATCACCTGAGATGGTATGATCGATTTAGTGTGATTGGTATCACCAACTCTAGGCAAAGCGGAACCGATCCTATGAAGAGGTGCAACCGATCACAAAAGGGGAATCAATCCTTGTAAGAGGTGCAACACGTTTTTAGTAGATGGGGGAACCGATCCCATGAACATGTGCAACAAGTTTTTAGTGAAAGGGGACCCGATCCTATGGACATGTGCAGCAAATACAAGTAGTTACCATAAGTATGTGGGGAACCGATCCTAGTACCTAGTCAACCGAATTTTTGGAAAGCGAGTGTGACTATGCACAGTACTCACATGGAGGTAGAACCGAAACTTGTTTTGGTAGAACCGTGAAACCCATGATTTGTGATTGAGTGTTCTTAATCAATCACATAGTTCTTGAAAGTCAGATGAACCAATTCTAAACTCGTTTGGAAGTGTGGCAAATCGGTTTCAAGATTGTAAGTATGAAAGAGGACTTACAAAGTAAAGATGTCGACATACTTTGAACATGTGCAGTAACGATTATCTTTTATTGTTCAAAGATATTCCTTAATAGCTTAAGGAAAATCCCGAATCGAAAAATAAGTTGAGAATCTTTTAATTAAGGTTTTTAATTTTATTTTTGGAAAATGAAAATTAGTAATGTGCATTTACTAATTGGAGATTTTCTAAGAGATTTTCGGTCAATGTTTGGACAAAGCATTTCCAGGAATTATGGAAACCGAATCTGGAATATATTGCATATCTTGAGAATACTTTCGGTTTTGGAAATTCCTTAGTGTACAAACTTCCTTGGTCTATAAATATCAAAGTTTGCATTTCTAGCAAACTAATCCTCAGAGCCAGCAAAACTACCTAGTTGTGTTGTTACTGGTGGAGCCGCCTATTCGGAGAGGAAAGTAACCTAATTAGGCGAAATCTCTTACGGCCGCTCGGTTTAAAGACTTCTTTGGGATTGAGAAGCTCTATTAGTACCGTTGGTGGGAAACTAGATAATTGCGGTTTATTATTAGTTTTCGATTGATTTGATTGACTAACGGTTGTTGAACTTTGATTGCACCTAGTTTGTTTATGCTTGAGAATCTTCTCTTCTGATATAAGATTCACTCAAACTAGATCGAAGTTTCGACGGGAATCTTTAAACTGTTTGTAGATCTAAAGACGTCTTGTGATAATCCATTGTCAACAGACTCCGTTATGTGTGTGATTGATCACAAGAGATTCAAGTTGATTGTGTGCATGTGTTTATTGAAGATCTAAGAAGATTTGAAGACAAAGAAGACTTTGAAGATTTCTGATTTGGGTTCATAATCTTTAGTGTGCACAATACTTGTTTCGGTTAAAGAGGATCCAACTATAATCAGTTTATCCTTGTGGTAGATTGGATTGATTAGTTGAGTAGATCGGCATCAATACATTTCTTTGTGATTCAAAGTATTGATTGCAAAATCTAGACGATTACTTCGGTAATTGTTAGTAGATAGATCTAAGGACCCGACAAAGGAGTTTATTGGGATAAACGGAAGAGCCTTTTGTCGAACTCACATCACTTGTTTGAAAGGAGTTGATACCAAACAGATTTGTTGTTCCTTTACTGTTTGGAATACGAACCAAAGGAATTGTTCCAAGTACGTGACTTATTACAAGTTGGAGGCGTGGGAATACAGACGGAACTAGGTGAACTATAGGTTAATTTGCTTGGTCTCAACTATACGAAGTTGGTTTGATTTTGTATAGCGGCTTAATCCTGAGAGTATTCAATTCTGGACAAGGTCCCGGGGTTTTTCTATATTTGCGGTTTCCTCGTTAACAGAATCTTGCTGTGTCTTTTACTTTTCTATTTTCGTAATTATAATTGTTTTTATTATAATTAGAAGTAAAATACACAAACGTTAATTCTTATTTACTTGATAGTATTCCTATTGTGTTTGGTTAAGTCCGAACCTCTTACCAAGTAAACATACTTCGTTTTTTTATTGTCTCGATCTCGTATCCATAGACGATCACACGAAGTGTGAACCGATTAGTTGTATTGTCTTGACTCAGTCCATAGACAATCACTTTCGGAGAAAGGACTTACAGGTGGAAAAGTTTTAGATTGAGGTATATTTGGGTACCCTCGTCTTTTAACCTTGAGCGACAAGTCTAGCTTTGTTTCTGACAATGATGCCAAATTCATCAGACTTGTTCTTAAATATCCATTTGGTACCAACAATATTGATATTGGGGGGACAAGGTACGAGTTTCCATACACATTGCCTTTGGAATTAATTTAACTCTTCATACATTGCATTCACCAAAAAGGGATCACTAAGAGTTTCATCAATATTCCTTGGTTCTACTTGCGATAGATAACAACCAAAATTGCAAATATTTTGAAGTTGACTTCTCGTCTTAGCAGTAGATTCACTACCTCCAATGATATTGTTAGTATTATGATTCCTTTGAACCCAAAGGTGTCGTGGAGTGACACGTTCTTGTTCAACAGGAATAGCCTGACTAGAGCTTTTCTCCTCATCACTAGAGACATCAGGATCACCAACCGTTGGAACAACTTCTTCTGATTCTGATGTTTCTTTGATTTTCTCAATTGTCTCGGTTGGAGGCAATTAAGTAGGAGACTCATCATGACGATAATTACTTAGATCATAAATGATAACATTTTCCGATTCAATCATGACTTGGGTTCTGAGATTAAAGACTCGGAAACCACGACTGTCAGATGCATAGCCAAGAAAAATACCCTCATCGCTTTTGGAATCAAACTTCCCTTTCTATTCACGATCCTTTAGAATGTAGCACTTACTGCCAAACACTCTGAGATAGTGTAAGTTGGGTTTCTTACCGTACCACAACTCATAGGGAGTGTTTAAGGTCTTTGACCGTACGTAAACACGAATGATCAGATAGCAGGCCGTAAAAACAGCCTCACCCCAAAACCTTAACGGTAAGTTTTTTTTATGGAGCATTACCCTTGCCATTTCTGAATGTTTCTATTCTTACTTTCTGCAACTCCATTTGCTTATGGAGTGATAGGTGGAGAGTATTGTTGAATAATTCCCATAGAGTCACAGTATTCAAATACTTTGGTGTCTTTGAATTCAGTGCCACGATCGCTTCTAATTTTCTTCAGTTTGCGACCTTGTTCATTCTGGATTCTATTAACAATAATCATGAACTCACTGAGCGTTTCATTCTTGTGAGATAAAAATGCCACCCAGGTGAATATGGTGTAATCATCTACCATAACCAGAGCATACTTCTTCCCAGCCACTGTAGATTGTTGAATTGGTCCGAAAAGATCCATATGAATTAAATCAAGTGGAGCTTGGGTGAGAATATCTCGAGATGATTTGTGTGGAACTTTCGTTTGTTTACACTTTAGACATGAACCACATACAACTTCAACCTTAGCATTGATTTTGGGAACGCCTCTAACAAGTTCTTTGTTAATGATCTTAGTTAGAAGACGATAATTGATGTGACCAAAACGCTCATGTCAAAGGTGTGTAGATTCGACCTTAGTCAGATTGCAACAATTACTGAACTGAGTATCTAGAAGATAACAGTTATTTTTGCCACGTGATCCTTGAAAAATCACTTTTCCAGATTTGTCGACAATGTCACGTCCTTTATCATTGAAGACAACTTTATGGCCTTTGTCACAGATTTGACTAATAGAAAGACGATTAGAAGTCATACCTTTAACGTATATGACATCATGAATTTCAGGAACGCCAGGTAACTTGATCGTCCCCTTCTTTCTTATGTAGCAACAACTTCCATATCCAAAAGTTATTGGTCCACCATCAAAATCGCTTGAGTTGATAAACCATGAGAGATCTCCAGTCATGTGCCTGCTACACCCACTATCAAGGAACCATTGAAAGGGTGATGTTGACTTCAGAGCAAAGGCTCCCATACTAGCACTACTAACCACTTTAGGCTTTCTTGTTAGTATTGAACGTCTTTTAAGAGACGACAAAAAGTTGAAACAAACTTTCTTATGAAGATCACCAAAGAACCTTTAGTCTTTTCTTGAAAGACAAACAAACATGTTGAAAGTGATTATGAGAACCACAAAACAAACATGTACCAACATCATAAACCTTGTTCGAAGAGTTACGAGCACTTGTCGAAGTTTCACAAAGCCTAGACCTTGCTTATCACCTGAATTATGGCAATTCTTCAAAGAAGAATTGGAGGCGTTATTTAAAACCTTTGATAAATACTTTACAGACTTCAAATCCTTAAGCTTTGCAATTTCTGCAGCAAGATCAGAATTGATCTGGATTTGCTCATCTAACTTTTTCTGGAGGTCAACAACCTCTTCAGAGCGTTCTCGAGGTTTAGGTTTTTTGCTATAAACTTCGCAATGAGAACCATCAATTTCCCTTATCTATCGAAGTTTTTTGAGACACAAGAAATTGATGAGTTTTTTTAAATCGGGATTTTCAACCTTGTCGATGGTTTCTAGAACACTCTCGATGTTGAGTTTATCCATTTCTGGTGAAGCGTTTTCAGAGATAATATTATCCATCATCAGATCGCTACAAACACAGACTTATGAGGTCTTTAATGTGTTTGACGGCTCTGATACCAATTGAAAATGCGGGGTTCTAACAACCACACTAACAATTCGTTTGGCAATCTGAGAGGACTTACTCCAATATACTTTATAGAGAATCAACTAGACAGTCAGACTCAATCTAGAGTAAAGTATATCAAAGAGTTTAATATCTATGCTTCATAATGTAATCAGCAAATCAAATAGATAGAAATCCGCGATCCTGATTATTATGTGAAACAACTTGAACGGTACCAAAGACCAATGTTCAAGTTTCAATCAATTTAAATCAACAACCAAAGGTTGGATATTTTAAATGATTGATCTTAACGCACAACCTGTGATATTTCAATTATATAACAAAATATAATGCAGAAAAGAAATAAAACAGATACCAGAATTTTGTTAACGAGGAAACCGCAAATGCAGAAAAACCCGGGACCTAGTCCAGATTTGAACACCACACTGTATTAAGCCGCTACGAGACTCTAGCCTACTACCAATTAACTTCGGACTGGACTGTAGTTGAACCCTAATCAATCTCAAACTTATTCAAGGTACAATTGCTTTCTTTACGTCTCTGATCCCAGAAGGATACTACGCACTTGATTCCCTTAGCTTATCTCACCCACAACTAAGTGTTGCCACCACCCAAAGTCGAAGACTTGATAAACAAATCTGTCTCACACAGAAAAGTCTATAGATTGAATAAATCTGTCTCCCACAGAAATACCCAAGAGTTTTTGTTCCGTCTTTTGATAAATCAAGGTGATCAGGAACCAATTGATAAACCGGACTTATATTCCCGAAGAACAACCAAGTATTATCAATCACCTCACAATAATCTTAATCGACTAGCGAAACAAGATATTGTGGAATCACAAACGATGAGACGAAGATGTTTGTGATTACTTTTATCTTGCCTATCGGAGAAATTAATCTCGAGTCAATTATTTCAATTGTACTCAATACGATAGAATCAAGTAAGATCAGAACACGCAACTACAAAGAGAATAGTTGGGTCTGGTTTAACAATCCCAATGAAGTTTTTGAAGTCGTTAACCTACAGGGTCTCGATAGAAACCTAAGGTTAAAGGAGAATCGACTCTAGTTATGCAACTAGTAACACACATGAGGTGCGGGGATTAGGTTTCCCAGTTGCTAGAGTTCTCCTTTATATAGTTTTCAAATCAGGGTTTGCAATCCAAGTTACCTTCGTAACAAAGCATTCAATATTCACCATTAGATGAAAAACCTGATTCAACCAAGCTAATATCTTTTAACCGTTAGATCGAACTTATCTTGTTACACACAAATGAAATGTACCCTCATTTAGGTTTATGTAACTGTACCTAAACGTGTACACCATGTTGCCTCGACAATAGTTAACCAAAGTTAGCCATATGATTACTCTCATATCAACCTTATTCATCTTAACCATAACTAGTTCAAATGACTCAAATGAAACTAGTTAAAGAGCCGTTCAATTGCTATATTCTCATAGAAGTATACAAGAACACAATTGAATCAAAATCGATTTGATTCACTCAAATCAATACATGAACATTATAGCCACGGTTTGCAAAGATTGCATTCCTTAATTTATAACTGTTTAGGTTCATGTACAAAACTGATTTTAGAAAGTAACTAACTCAAGTATGCAAACGAGTACGCATACTTAAGTAGCCGGACCAAGTTTGGTTACGCTAGTACGCGTACGGGTGCGCATACCAATTCACACTCCAAACTCCAGCAGAAATTCACGGACGTGACTTCCGCCAGTATGTACGCATACTTGCCCCGACATCCAACAACCGCCAGTACGCATACGGGTATGCATACTTCAGGTTCCCGGTTTTGGACTTACACGCAAATGTGATAACACACTATGTTTATATCCAAACATGGTTACATGATTCTAAGCTCTTTATTTCAATCATTGAAACTTTCTTAGAGGATGATAATAGCCGTTTTCACACACTATTAGCATCAAAGAAATTTTCAAGATATTGAAATAATCATTAACGAAACATTCCAAGACTACACCAAATTATTGTATCACACAAACCATGTAAGATGTTATTCGGAAATTTTCACATGATATAAGATGAACTTGGTCGAAGCGAAAGCTTGCCAACACATATTTCGAGAAATATGTAAGCGAGATAAACTCAGCTCGAAATATCAAATGTGTATACAGAAAATTATATCGTAATACGACTTATGTCTCAATATAGGAGATAGAGTACAAATAGACTTTCCAAGTGATAGATGAGTTTCGGTCTCCACATACCTTTTGTCGATAAAGTTCCACAAGCTCCCCTTAGTAGTTCTTCGTCTTCAAATGATGAACGTCGTGAAGTCTAAGCTCAACTACACAATCTATGTCCTAGTCCGAGACGTCTATAAATAGGCTAGAAATCAAGATTTATAGTTTTGATCACTAACATTGACAAACATGCTTGAGATAGCAACGCATGCGAGTTCGACCGAGCAGTGCTCTAACATCTAGGCTGCTCTTCGGGAGTATAAGACCAGGTTATTAGTTGGTTCCTATTCACCTTGATCTTTGTATCAAAATACGGAACAAAAAGAATAAAGGATAGACATATCTATGGGAGACATATTTGTTTATAAGTCTTCGACTTTGGGTCGTAACAAATCTTAGTTGTGGGTGAGATCAGCTAAGGGAATCAAGTGCGCAGAATCCAGCGTGGTTCTAGAGGTGTAAGGAACGCAAGTGTACCTTAATCGGTGTGAGACTTGGTTAGGGATCAACTACATTCGAGTCTGAAGTTAACTTGTAGTAGGCTAGATTCTGTAACGGCTATACAGTGTGGTGTTCAAATCTGGACTAGGTCCCGGGGGTTTTCTGCATTTGCGGTTTCCTCGTTAACAAAATTTCTGGTGTCTGTGTTATTTCTTTTCCGCATTATATTTATTTATATAATTGGAATATTACAGGTTGTGCGTAGTTCAATCAGTTGATAAATCCGACCTTGATTGTTGAATAGAACTTGATTGACACTTGGGCATTGGTCTTTGGTACCGTCCAAGTTGTTCTCATATCAATCAGTCTCACGGATTTCTATCTAGTTGATTTACTGATTGTATTGAGAAAGAGATAAAGCTCTTTGATATCTTTCTTGATTGAGTCTCACCTTTAAGTTGGTTCTTTCGGAATTATATTGGAGTTTTAGTCCATACAGATTTCCGAACGAAATATTTGGTGTGGTTGTTATATCCCCGCGTTTTCAAATACAAATGCCCTCACCTTGAACCTCATTCTTCAAAACATTGTCTGACTGTTTCTCCGACTGCCCTAATTCCATATGTACATCCATCATTTGTGAATCAGATCCACTAGTACCGATGAAATTTCCTCTGTTATTACTTGATTGAATCCCATCAGGTTCGATTATACCATCATGATTGCTTGTTGCTTATTAATCATTAGAAAATTGAAGAGAAATTAAACGAGTTGGTCACCGATTTATCGCCTGAGTTGTCTCCTGATTTGTGTTCTCAGTTTTCTCTAAGAATATCTTAAATGTTTTTATGACATGAATATTCAAAACATGTCATTCATTACATGGCCAGTTACATCTAGATGTAGATATGATGATCTTAAGCATGCTAATTAATTACGTTGTCGTTGTTTTTAGGTTGTGTTATTACTTCTTACAGACTTTTATATTCCCAATACATTCCACTCTTAATTCCACCCATACAAATAAGTAGCCCCAGCCGGCATCGGCATTAACAAAATGCATTCACTCGTTAATTGCATTCAAAGGAACTGTAAACATTGTGATGAAATATTCATACTTTTCCTAATTGTCTTATGAAAATTCCTCGAAGAAACATGGATAAGATAGTTTTCCATGTTTTTTATACTATTTTTTTATATAAAACTACTACCAATTTATTAGAATCGTGTTACAGTTTTTCTGTCTTAATCAGTGCCTTTACGGCACGGGTTATTTCTAGTATATACAAAACAGAAGGGGTTTTTGAACCATGGACGGTTGGATAACATTTTGAGAGACAAAGGTTCCATCCGACCATCTCAGACTCATCCCAACCATAACATTCGACGGTCGTGGTATTTGTAACCTCTTTCATTGTGAACCTAACTTTATTGACCTTTTATTAATTGATTACCTCATAGCTCAAAATATTTATTGAAATATTAAATGCCAAAAAAAAGGGTTAATGGTTTAAAGTATAAAATACTAGAATATAACCCGTGATGTAACGCCGCAGCTCGATAATAAGTAATTTCATATATTCTGATCTTGATTCGTGTAGTTCGTCTGCAGTTATTAAATAACATGATAATTGGTTTCAATATTTTTTTTTCAATTGTCATATGTTTTAACCGAGCTTATTGTAACATTAAAACGATCTATCAAGTTTTATACTTTATAACTCGTTTAATGGAGTTAAAGAAATTAACATAGTATGTTATTATTCACCAAAACCCGCCACCACCACAAATCGTATGATACCATTTTTTTCTTCACCACCACCCAAGTGGCAGAGCCAAGGGTTGACTAACCTGGCTCTAGCCCCCTTAAAATTCTAATAACTACATAAAAATCTTTAATTTTATCTTATAAATAGTACTTTGCCCATCTATTTTTGGGGTTTAACCCTCCATGTTTATATGTTTCTTTTGAAAAAATAATAGCCCCCTCAATGTCAATTTCTGATTCCATCACTGCCACCACCATTGCCACCCACCCCATGTAGGTTGTTGGAAACAATTCTAATCACGAACGCCATGTATAAGGTTTAGATTGAACAAAAGGTCGTCATTTTATTTGTTTCATAATTTATTTATTTTCCATGTAATATTCTCTTTTGTGTTGCAATCAATTTTATTTTAACATTAAAATATCATGATTTATGGGATATGGTATCGAAGATAGCAGGGATACCATTTGTGTGGCCCAACGATCATGTACATTTTGTCCTATATTATTTGATATCATCCCTGAAATATATGGTACCTGCCTTTATCTATCATGATAAATACAACCAATCACATCTTTCACAATACAATGTTATCTGTGTTGCAACAACACAAACCTAATATTGTCCACCACTACTCACCAGCACCCGCTGCCACTACTTCTTCCACCATCACCACCATGGGGGAGCCAGGATTTTGAGAAAGAGGGAGCCAATATTCCTGGGAAGTTGCATATGGGTGAAAAATGGACTTTGTGCCCCACTTTATGATAAAAAAGACAAAAATAATAATTACAATTGGGGTTGGAACCGCCCATGACCACCACTAATATTTACGCCTCCACCACTTTATAAGAACCGCCACCATTTACACTACCACCACAAATTTTTATTGATATAAAAGGATGCCTCAGGGGGCTATTATTGAAAAGCAAACAGAGTCAATGATTACAAGAAAGGAGTTGGTAGCATAGCAACAATCTGAGCACCGACCCCTTTCTGAATAGTAATACCTATTCTATGAAAAAGAGACCCTCCTAATTTACAATTAGCATCTTGACTAGCAAGACAATTTTTCAGTCTTCTCAAAAATACACAAGTATCTTCACTTAACTCACCAAAAGTTGAAAACGCTAGAACACCAAACTCATACCCATGTTCTAAACATTTATCTAAGTACTTACTACGTTTGCGAGTGACTGCAGCAGAAACAGCTTGGCCTGGTGTGCAAGAAGTGGTTCGAGCACTAGTGAACGGAAAAGCACCGGTAACATAAAAACAAACATCCCGACCGTTATCCCAGTTATAAACAAGCAAGTCTGCAGGCCTAATGGCATGGGCTGTATTAGACAGAAAACCCATAGGAACTTCTTTGCGAGCTGCCACACCAGCTTTGTAACATATATCACCAAAAACATCACGCACCATATCATGTCAAAATTTGATACCGATCTCACTGGCGTAGTGGGGAGCATGGTCACCATATATATCCATTGTACGGTTACAACACAAACACAAACTACCTTCCACGAACAAAGGTACACCCAACCTGTAGCTAAGGACAGCACGAAACTGACGAGGCCCAACTGCTTGATTCAAACCTTGAATAGGTATGGCCTTGAGAAAATCCATGGCGTGGTCAGCTTTATTGCATTGCCAAAGTGCAGCATCCCTTGCAGATAATGGGTACTTGGTGGGCAAATCCTTCTTAACCACATCAAAATAACAAGCTGCCAATGACTTCATGAAATGGGGGGAAGCAGTACTAATGTTGAAATCAGAAGAATTAAGGCCACCGAACTGAGTGTATACCTGTAATGCTTGTTGGTAACTCCTGCCAGAATCGAATGTGGACGTACCCTGAAACAGGATGTGCTGCAGATGCTGTGTTTGAGCACACGATGCAAGATATCAATACTTGGAAGTATTTGACATAGTATAAACTCCTAATCCGCCATCAGTAATGGGCAATGTGGCTATTCGCTGTTGAATTTTTCCAAACCCAACACCATCACCCGCCACTAAATGTCTCAAGTATTGAACCAGCTGATTGTCAAATAAAGTCGTAGCTAATTGCAAAGCTAAAGGAGAAGTTGTGCGCAATGTAAAATATAGCTTGGACACCCCAGAGCAATTGCGTAAGAGAAGCAATTCACTTTGTGGGTCCTGTAGCTTTTTAAAAGAATTCATTAACCTCACGATTTCTCCACTCTATCTGTAAAAATGTTAGTGCAGTATTGCAAGTCAAGGCTCACTGCCCCTCCAAGCAATTTGACACCATTACTAGGTCTGCTAAAGTTGGATGAAGAAATACGTAAAGAAGTTCCTCAATGGTCATACAAATTGATTAGCAGTTTGGATCAACAAGATGGAACAATTTTAGAAGAATTGGCTGAGGATCATGAAATTAGGTCAAGAAAGGCCAACCATGTATTCATTTTTACAGATACCGAACGTACAAATAGTACAACGAATACTAATGATGAATTAGAAGAAGTGTTTGTCCTACGTTATGCGCAAGAATCGGATTTGCTTCGAGATAGAATCAAAGGATCTATGCGCGCTCAAAGACGTAAAACAGGTATTTGGGAATCGTTTCAAACAAATATCCATTCCCCCCTTTTTTTGGACAGAATCTACAAAAAGGTTTTTTTTTCTGCTGACACCTCCCGAATTTGGAATCTTCTTTTTAAGAATTGGATGATAAAAAGTACGGAATTAAAAAATTCCAGTTTTGAGGAAGAGGCAAAAGAAAAGGATAAAAAAAGGAAGAATAAAGGGGAGGAAAATGACCGGCAAAAAGTTTTATTAATATTATTTTTATTAAAATTATTTATTAATGAAAATAAATATTTGTCAAATTAATTAAGAGGACACTTATAATAATAAAAAATTAATAATTATTTATTATGAGCAATTAGTGAAACACTAATTAATTAATAAAACACTTTCATAATGAGAAAATTAATATATCATTTACTAATTAATAAAACACTTTCATAATGTGAAACACTAATTAATATGTATTTAAGTTGAACAAACCACTACCGTAGATTTATCTCCCTCTAGACAAATCTCGGCCGCTCTTTTCTAGCCTAACTTAGCCAAGCTTTGTTTTGTATTTAAGATTACAATAAAATCGTATATGCATTAGTTGGATTTAGTGGTGGCAAGGTAAATATAATGAGAAGTGATCTAGAATACAAAACAAAGCTTGTTTAAGTTATGCTAGATAAAGAGCCTGGCACTTTTAGGGGCGACCCCGAAAGAATTAGGGGCGACACAAAAGACAAAATAGGATGAAAATACTTGTATGCCCCTTCATAATCGGTAGTTTAGTTAGCTACCGATTGCAAAATCTCATTTTTAGGACAACTCTATATTCGGTAGTTATATGAACTATTTTGACTACCGATTATAGGCTCAACCAAATTAGAAAAAAGAGGATTTTTGCAAAATCTCTTTTAGGGCAACTCTATATTCGGTAGTTATATGAACTATCTTTGACTACCGATTATCTTTGGATTATAGGAAGTCGGGATACCTTCATTTGCTACTGATTATAGGCTCAACCAATGCAGTTGAAAAAACTCGTGCGGGCATGGACGTGGTATGAATACAATGTCGTGACGCTATACGAAGTGCAGGGGGTCCGGAGTCAAGATATAATCGGAAGTCATGATAACTCTTCCTATCTTACCGATTATATGCTCAACCAAAATTCAAAAAAGAGGATTTTTGCAAAATCTCATTTTGGGGCTACTCTATATTCGGTAGTTATATGAACTATCTTGACTACCGATTATGGTCGGATATTTGCAAAGAGAGCGATTTGTATAATCGGAAGTCATGATAGCTCTTCCTTTCTTACCGATTATAGGCTCAACCAAAATTCAAAAAAAAAGAGGATTTTTTGCAAAATCACATTTTGGGGCAACTCATATTCGGTAGTTATATGAACTATCTTGGCTACCGATTATGGTAGGATATTTGCAAAGGAAGCCAATGTATAATCTAAGTCATGATAATTTCATTTACTACCGATTATAGACTTAACCAAAATTCAAAAAATTGAGGATTTTTGCAAAATCACATTTTGGGGCAACTCTATATTCGGTAGTTATATGAACTATCTTGACTACCGATTATGGTAGGATATTTGCAAAAAGAGAGCCACTGTATAATCGGTAGTTATATGAACTATCTTGACTCCCGATTGTTGATTAACTACCGATTGTATAGTTACCTCCCGATTGTAAAGGGTAGTTTGGCCATTAAAAAATGGGATTATGGATTAACCTTCCGATTATGGATTAACCTTCCGATTATGACCTATTTTGTCCTTTTGTGTCGCCCCTAATTCGTTTGGAGGCGCCCCTAAATTTGCCAGGATAAAGAGCGGTCAAGATTTATCTAGGAGGGATATAAATCTACGGTAGTGGTTTTTTCAACTTAAATACCATAAGTGTTTTATTAATTAGTGCTTCACTAATTGCTCATAATAAATGATGATCTATTAATTTTTCTCATTATAAAATGTCTTATTAATTAATTAGTGTTTCAATAATTGCTCATAATAAGTGATTATTAATTTTTTTAATTATAAATGTCCACTTAATTAATTTAATAGATATTTATTTCCATTAATAAATAATTTTGATAAAAATAATATCAATAGATATTTGTGGCGGTAGTGAAAACGGTGGCGGTTCTTATAAAGTGGTGGAGGCGGAAACATCAGTGGTAGTCAGGGGCAGAGCCAAGCCTAATTGTAATTAAAATGGCTACCAAGTCCATTTTGCATCCATATCCAACTGCCAAAAAAATTTGCTACCCCTTTCTCAAAATCATGGCTCCTCCCCTGGTGGTGGTGGTGGTGGAAGAATTAGTGGTGGTGGGTGATGGTGAGTAATGGTAGATAATATGTTTGTGTCATTACAACGCCAATAACATTGTATTGTGAAAGATGTTGTTGGCTGTTTTTAGCACGATTGATAAAGGTAGGTTCCATATATTTCAGGGAAAATGCCAAATCAAATACGACAAAATGCTCATGATCGCTGGATCACCCAAATGGTACAAATGCTATCTTTGGTACTATATCGCATAAATCATTATTTTTAAATGTTAAAATAAAATTGATTGCAATATAAAAGAAAAAATTACACGGAAAAAAATAATATAATGAAACAAATTAATTGACGACCTTTTGTTCAATCTAAACCTCATATATGACGTTTGTGATTGAAATCCAGAATTACGTCCAACAACCTACACTGGGTGGGTGGTAGTGGCAGAGTCACAAATAGACATTGAGGGGGCTATTTTTTCAAAAGAAACATGTAAACTTTGGTGGACTAAACCTAAATATAGATGGGCAAAGTACTATTTATATGATAAAATTAAAGACTTTTATGTAGTGCTAGGATAGTCGACTCTTGGCTCTGCCACGGGTAGAGGTGGAGAAAAAAAAGGTGTCACGCGGTTTTGTGATGGTAGCTGGTTTTGGTGAGTAATAACATACTATGTTAATTTCTTAACTCCATAAACGTGTAACATTATAAAGTATAAAACGTGGTTGATCGTTTTAATGTTAAAATATACTCGGTTAAAACACATGACAATTCAAAAAAATAGTGGAACCAATTGTCATGTTTTTTAATAATTGCGAACAATTACACGAATCAATATCGAACATATGAATTACTTATTATCGAGCCGTGCAAGTTTCTGAAGACGAAGTTATATTCTAGTATACATATATACACTATTACTTGATTAATTTGGTGATGTATATGGCTAATTTTATAACGTTTTCATGGACATTATTTTGTCTTGAAACAAAATAGAGAACTCTCTCATGATTGAACGATTAAAAGGTGGGGGAAAATTACATCGGCCATTACGGCCTGAGAGTTATTTCTAGTATCTCACGAGTTATTTCCCAATTGTATAAGATGTTGTTTAAAGAAATGTACTAAAAAAGTTTAGTTTCATAAGCCCATAAAACAAACAAGGCTTTAGCTTCAACGATTATCTCAAAATCGTGTCGTTGTTTGTTACTAAACACCTTTAAATTTCTTTACTTCCAAATTAACCATACAATCGCATGTATATCCATCTTCCAAATTTCCATATTTCTGTCAGACTGTCCTTGTTGAGACCAAGCTTCAAAATTTTGTTGAAGGTTGAAGTGGAGGTACCATGAAATTTTGAAAGTCCCGATGAAGTAGTCCCATGCATGTCTTGTGTAATGGTAGTGAAAAACAAACGTTGCCCATCTTCTTCTTCTTTGTCACACAAGTTTCAAATTATGTCAGGGTAGCTATGTATCTCGTGCTTAGATTTTTTAAAGTTGGGACAGATTTGTAGAATGTTGACCATCATAAGACTGGAAACTCTAGGGAATCCCTTTTCTCCAAATGAATGCATTTGGTTTGTGCGGGCTCCACCATCTTCATTACCGAATGTGTCATAGCATTTCTTATTAGGAAATTGCCATCCAATTTCCAAAGTATGAGATGGAGTATTCATCACCGAAAAATATAAGGTAAACCTAACCTTCACATTAACTCAATAAACCCATTCCTTGTCTATTCATTTTTTTAGCTCCCAGTTTCCTTGTAAATCAAGATACTCTTGGATTGAACTCCATTTTGAGTCACCTTCCCGTATAATATAGGGAATTGATCCTTGAGACAACATGTACCCCTCCAATTATCATGCCAAATAAAAGCTTTTCCATTACTTACTTTATTAAAATCATGTTCTTTGACAATAATTGTTTACTCTTGGGAATTCATTTCCATAATCCTTTTCCTTGAGATATGTTCATATCTATTGGTATTGAATCGTTCTCCTTCTTAGTTGTTCTTTGTTGGACCACCCTTCTCCAAAGTTGGTTTTTTCCTTTTTATATCTTCAAACCAATTTAGAATGTAGGGATTGGTTAGTTGTTTTCAAGTTCTTGATTCTTAAACCTTCATTCTTTTTAGATTTGTGTATCTTCTTCAAGACACCCAAATTTTTTTCATATTATTTGCTTTTGATCCCACTAAAAATCTTCTCATAATGCTCACCATTATCTTCTCAACTTAAACTGGTAATGAAAGAATAAACATGTAATATGGTGGAATGACAACAAGTATAGTCTTGATAAGATTAATGCCCCCTACTTTGTCAAATACTTATTATTATTTTTACTGAGCCAGCTTTGTTTCATCCTATCAATCATTGTCTTCTAAACTGAGTATGATCTTGAAGTAGAACCTAGAGGTAGACCCAAGTATTTGATTGGCAACATTTTTGTTTTACACCTCAATTGTTCTACTAGAGATTTAATAATGTGTTCAGTTCCAATACTTATCAAATTGATTCTACCTAAGTTCAGTTTCAACCATGTAAGTGCCTCAAATATCATTAATAGATTCATTAATTCCCTCACTATATTAATTTCATTATTCATAAAAATCATGGTGTCATCTATAAATTTTTAGAGCATTACTCGGTTGGACTCACAAGTTTTGTTATCTCAAGCTTGTTGTCGATGTTAGTTACAAAAAAGTGTATCTTGATTTCTAGTCTACTAAAGTTAAGTCTCGAACTCGGATTAGAGCATGGTAGTTGAGCATCATATATCGACGAATACCCTCGAAGATTGAAGATTGAAGAACAAACGAAGACATATGTGAGAACTTCATCAACAAATAGGCATGTGGAGGCTGACTTATCCTATTTACTCATTGCATCTACCATTCTATCTTATGAAAAGATGTCATATGAGTTTAGTATAATTAATACTGCAAAGAAGAAATTTTGAGTTCAAGTTTGTCTTGTGTAAACTCTCGAAATATGATTTGAGCAATGGATGTTCATAGATATTGAACAATATTAGTCTAGAACAATTCAATGTTCATAAATTATTTTTGTTTAAATTGATCTTTGGAAATTTTCCAAGCAAAAAGTATACGAGCCATTTAGGATACGCCTTCTCGAGCCGAGTCATAGTTTTAAATCTTTTGAGATATATTCCATCTAAGCTTTTGAAGATTAGCTCACCATTCATATTGAGTCCATCACTAAAGTTCTTACAATTGGAAATTTCGGTTCGGTTGGTAACACCGCTTTCATGCAAAAACCTAGGAGAAAAGGTGACTCAAGTATTGGTACTCTCTTTGTCAACTTGTACTCCCATAGTACCTCGTGCGGAATATCTCGCCCACATACCTTTGCTTCATTTAGCTTCTTTTTAGGTTTGCCAACAATTTTTTTTTTTGAGACATCTGCTTGACCATTCCTCCGTGGATAGTAAAGGTGCGTTGAATCGACTTATCATCGATCCGTTTTCCGATATCGACCGACTGAGCGATAGTAGGGCACTTATGAAAAACTTAGGTGTGGTCGATGTTATTTTAGGAATAAAAATTTCTACGACATCGACGGCTTGGTATTATCTCAATCCCATTATATTGAGAACATACTTAATGAATTTGAGAAAGTGATGGAGATATTTCAAACACACCTATTGATCCAACACTTCACCTAGCAAAGAGCCGTGATTAAAGCATGTCACAATTAGAGTATTCTTGTATGATTGGTAGCTTAATTTATGTGAATAAATGCACTCGTCCTGGACATAGCTTGTGCGGTAAATAAATTAAGCGGTTTACAAGTAATGCATGAAAAGACCATTGGAAGGCTATAATCCGAGTATTAAAATACTTGAGATATACCCTTAATTACGGGTTACTGTATACGAGATATCCACATGTATTAGAAGGATACTTCGATGCGAATTGGATATCGTTGTAAAGATGTTAAATCCACTAGTGGGTATGTATTTATAATAGGTGGTGGAGCGTTATCTTGGAAATATTTCAAACGAACGTGTATAGCCGGATCCACAATGGAATCGAGTTTCTTGCTTTAGATAAAGCGGGGAAGAAGCGTGCGTGGCTTTGAAACTTTTAGAAGATATTCCAATATGGCCAAAATCCGTGCTTGCAATATGTATTCATTGCGATAGTCAATGCAATTGCGAGAGCAATGAGTGATATAATGGCAAGTCTCGACATATAAGAAGGAGACACACGACCGTAAAAGAATTGCTTTAGATAAAGAAAGGGAAGAAGCGAGTGGCTTCAAAACTTTTAGAAGATATTCCAATGTGGCCAAACCCCGTATAGCATATGTATTCATTGCGATATTCAATTTACAATTGGCGGCGCAAGGAGTGATATATATCGGAAAGTCTCGATAAATAAGAATGAGACACAAGACCGTAAAAGATTTGATCTCAACTGGAGTTATAACGATCGACTATGTGACGTCCAAAGACAACCTAGCGGATCCATTTACTAAACTTAATGTTGTCCAGAGAGCAAGTCTATAGATCATCGAGGGAGTGAAAAGCCTATATATAAAGAATCGTATTAAGAGAAACCCAACCTAGTTGACTGGAGATCCCAAGATCTAGTTTTAATGGGACAACATAAATTAAGAACGATTCACCTGAAGCACTGGGTAACAGAAAATATAAATGCGTTTGTACCCATTCCTATGATGAAACAGTACTGCGTGTCGCGTAGTTAAGGATAAACATTGCTTACACCATAGTCAAGGCTTACATCTTTTGGCATAGAGTATGTATCTCTACATAATCTCCATGCATTTATGGCGCAAGAGTAGCTTTCAAACTTATGATCATACCCACTGCCAAATCTCCAAATGCAAACAATTTCATAGCTAAGTGATACAAGTGGATTAAAAGCTAAACAATAACTACAAATGGGTTGTAGTCTTTCTTCTGAATCGAGGTGCAGGAATGGCTCTGTAATGTCTTGTAAAGAGATTGTGGATACAATAACAAGCTCTAGTATTATGTCAATAAAAATCAAAACAAGACCATTACAAGATTGTGAAATCTTTAAACCTATTATTCTATGTACAGAATTGTGTGATAGTTGTTGTCTTGGTTTACACTAAACGACTGACATTTCAAAGCCTTTGGCACACTCGACCCAATAGTAAACCCGATAGTTATTCACTAAGAAAGGTTCAAAGCAAAAGCTACCTATCCTCATGCAATTTATTTCGGTTTGAACTCTCTTTAGTGTTTGTCGCATTTTCATTTGTATTGTTAGTCAATGAATTTTCATTCATGTGGGGATTGCTTTGGAAAATTAAGCAAATTTTTTCATATGAATGGAACATCCCTTGTTAGTACCTAATGGAGTTAGGTTTGAGTTGATTCGATATTCCCAATTAAGTTTATAGTCCAGTTAGTTAGGGTAGTTTCAATTAGGAAACTAAAAGAAATCGAGAACGTGTAAGGATATTACCTTTCATACGAAACCCTTGGAAAAGAAAACAACTCCATGAAGTATCATGATGCTTTAGTGAAGAGGTATTAGTATCTTCTATAAATACTCGCACATATGGGCTAGAAAAGACAATCGATTAGAAACCCGGTCATCATTCTACTTTTGCATTTTTAAATCATCTTTTAAGTTTGTGTAAAAGAGAGCTCATCACTTTAAGTTTTGGTTCGTCGTTTCTCGAAGTTCGGAGTGCTATTACATCGAGAAGAAAGTCGGTGTATCCCGGGAGAGAGACATCGATAATCCGTAAGCACCTGCGGGATGAATTTGTCCTAAGGCTAGAGGATATAATCCTTGCCTCGACTTTGGTTTGATCTAATTGGGTTTGCATCCTTCTTCTTTTCTATTTCTTATTAAAGCATATGCACAACATTGTCAATAATAATTTTAGGGGAATAAAATAAAGGCCCACGTAAATCTTGGGTGTTTATATTTTTAATTGCTTGTACTTAAGACAAATGCTAACCTTTTTTGGCTCTGGTATACACATGTATCGACCATTTGAAGTAATCCTAAAAAGATCATTAAGAACTACTCCCTCTCGTCCTTTTTCTCTGTCCTAATTTCTACTTTGGTATGTCCATTTTTATCTCGTCCGCTCGTTTATAGACATACTTTTCCCTTAAACTATCAAATACCCTTTATTTTGTATAATCATAAAATCATTTTTAATATCCAAATCTTAAATAATATCACCATATATAAGGGAAAAAAACTTACTCAATATCTTTGTATTAATTGTCATTCCTTTTTAAATAAAAACATTTATGAATGCTTCAAATAAAAATAAAAAACATTTATCAATAGTTATAAAATTCCTAATAAACTTCTACTTATTTTAACATTAACAATTTAGTTTTGGTAATAATATAACATTAAATAGGCTAGTCAAGGGCTAGTCATGACAATTTATAGGATTTCTTTAATTCCTTGACTTAGTCAAAGCGGACTCTTAATTTAGGACGGAGGGAGTAATAAAAAATAATATAGGATTTGGCCTAACCAGAGGATACATGAATGACCAACTACATTGCCACTAGAGGGCATAATTAAATTAGATAATTAAATGTTACATTAGCTATTTTCTTTTCTTTTTTGTTAAACATTATTAGAAGACTATATTGCCATTAGAGGGCATAATTGAATTAAATAATTAAATATTACATTAGCCATTTCCTCTTTTTTGTTAAACATTATTACCAGACGATGTTGTAAATAATTAAATATTACATTAGCCATTTCCTCTTTTTTGTTAAACATTATTACAAGACGATGTTGTAAGTGACTGGTGTTGCATTCAGATTTTGGTTGCATTCAGGCTCATGTTATTAGATAAATGTTACAACGAGTGCCGTTACGACAAGGTTATATCTGGTGGATACTTCACTATTCAAAGGAATTTTAGCGGGATAGATCACGGAACTAGAGAACTGAAAAGGTGCAAATTGAAGAGTCACCTAAGGGTCGAGGTTCAATAACATCTCACAGAGAGACACTGAGCCACTACAAAAGGGTAGAGTAGATGGGCATAATTAAAAGAAGTTCAATAACCTTTTGTGTTGATAGGTAAAAAGAAAAGAAGGCCTTTTTTAGTTAAAAGAATACAAAATTAAAAGAAGTTGAATGTCCAACTAACAGTAGGCAACTCTAGACAAGAATTACAAATTAAGATTATCATCCAAGTATATTTGTTTCATCTCTACAAGTAAATGATTAAGATCTATTATTCTGAACTACAATTTAAAAGTATACTCGCGATGGATGACAGATCACATGACATCAGAGTGCTACAACAACCTGCGTCCCTCAGGTGAGGCCGGTCATAAGTTCAAAATTCCATTTCAGTAAATGTTACCTCCATGAACTGCTGCCGGAAACAAGTTACCGTATTCACTGTTACTACTGTTTGGACGTACAAGTTCCTTATAGATCAAAAGATTCTGAGTTGAGGCGCCAGATTCTGAACATCGCCACTAAACCAGCACTAGATGGTAACTCTACAAAAATAGAACAGCAACTGCATCAGCAGGAAAATTTCTAGGCACACAATGTTGCCGTCATCACATACTATTCAAAGTGTTCATCACATTCTTTTGCGGCCTATATACATCCTTAAAAAGGTTTTTATAATTTATAATTATAACTACCTGTCGGAGTGGCACATGGATACAACATACCCAGCATAAGCAATTTCATATAATTCTTTCATTAGGCGATCACCCTCAAAAATCGCATCACAAGATTTAAGCTTTTTGAACAGTCCGCTTATACCATTAAATATCTAGATCCTAATCATTTGATCCTTATTTTTAACTTTCACTCTTAGTGGTTCGTCAAAAACAAATCAGCAAACCCTTAATATATAATTAACTGGATTAAGAGAGAAAGAGGGAGATTATTAGATCACCTGATACACTATCGGTAATGATATAACTTTGATTCCAATTGTAAATCTGGATTCCACCACTGGTGAATCCCATGGGATTGTTTAAAATCCTCACAGCGGCTTCTATTAACAACCAGATTTGCTGAAGGAAGGAGATGCAATGGTTCTGATTCCCTACCGGCTGCATTGAAGAATAGACCCGTTACTGAAGTCTGAGTTGCCAGTCTTTCAATGCCTCCTGCTCCAATCTCCTCCATTTTTTTCCTGTGCTCAAAATACCCTATATACTCTGAACAGATATGATCACCTGGATTCACAAAAAGATAAGGAACCCAAGGGGACAACGCAAAAAACGGATTCTCCGAACGAGGCTGATGTTGGTAGCGCTTCATGGCTATTGTGAGTCCAGCTGTGATCAAGCTGCCAGCAATTCGAATCCCATGTTTCAATTTCTTATCCTTTATTCTTTCGATTGGGGCAGACAAGAATGGTGGATTGAACAGAAAAGCTTCGAGAAAAATTCCCGTTTTTGCCATGTTCTTTCCAGCGAGCAAAGCCATGGACGACCCTAACGAATGACCAGTTAACCAGATATTCATATCTCCAGAACTAGCGATCATGTTACGGACTGCTTGTACTGCAAGTTCAGATCGAGAGGTCAGGTGAAGTCCATTACGAATGACTTCGATGTCCAATTTAAGGTCTTCTGAGAAAGAATCTCCCTTGGTGATTGTGCCTCGGAAGGCAATCACATATCTTGGAGCCCCATGTAACTGTACTGCGTGGTTGCAGTAACTAGTGGATGGGTTCAATTCATAGATGGCGCCAAAAATGGAGGAATCAGCATCATCCACAAGTGTGCGGACTAACTGGAAATGGAAGAACTCCCACCAGGCAGGAGCAAGAGCTTGGGATCCTTGGCGATTAGCTTGACGGTCCCTCTCTAGCACATAAACAGCCTGAACCAAGCAGGCCGTGACAGATCTTTGGTGATATGTATTTTTCCTACAAAAACACATTACATACTTGATATTGTCACATACAGGTTACCAGCATAACATACAGGTTACCAGCTAAAGGAACATACAGGTTACCAGCATAACATCACATACATGCGATAAGTAGTATATTTTATTCAATTTAACCTCAGATGGAATCAGATGACCTCCAACTCAGCTACCGTAACTGTTTTTCTCTGCCGATGTTGGACTATTATAAGCATCAAACAACCATGATTACAATACTAGAAGTCACGAAACTACTGGTGGAAGTCGTAAAACCTTTTTTTTAAGTATACACAGTTACAAGTTACAATCACCGGATAGGTTAATTCTTTGCAACGAGCTTGTTGATGCAGTTCAGCATGTATCCAACATCATAAAATTCTGAGAATAGAAGAAAGGGGAGATTACCTTACCAATCAACAGAAGTGAGGTTGAGAGGTCCCACAAGACCAAATATTTCTCTCTCAGATACCATAGCGCCTGGTGCTCGTCTTTCCTCACTTCTTAAATTTATTGCAGAAGGATATCTACAACAGAACACAAGAAAACCATTAACCATAGATCTCAGTATCCAACATAATCATATACAATATATGGAATCAGGAACTGCAAACCAGGTGAAACCTCGTGTAATTTCAACATGGAAAATTGAAACCATATAGTATAAGCTATATAACCTAATTTGATCGAAACATATTTCGCTTCAAACTTGAAAACCAAATATATCTTCACAAGCACACAAACCCTTCCCCGGAATATCTCTTATATTCTCGCATTAACTAATTAAAAAAATAATTATATAGTTAGCCACCTAATATGAATGGAGAACTAACAATTAGGATTACTTCCTTATCATTGAAGATTTATTAACCCTTGTTACTTATAACATTCGGCCTTATGTCGGAATTTTGAAAAGGCTTGATTAACAAAAACAAAAAAACTTATGCTTTAAACTGCATTGGACTTTGCAAGAAACTGCCATTTGCACGGAGTAACTTACCACATTGTGTTGTTATTATCAGCTTATTTCTTATACAACAAACTGGCAGTTCACAAAGAGACCAAACTCCAATCATTCTAAGCATTCATATACGAACAGAAAGATGGGAATTCCACATTTGAACTGTAAATAAATTCAGTAACTGATTAAACAATCGTCCAAAGCATTTGAGCCAGACAAAGAACATTGAACAGAAACCCTAGTACACAACCATTTCATACGAACACTACAGTTACTACTAAGCATTCTTCCAGTTCCACGGGATCTGTAAATTAAGATTTTGAATTCTTGAATTCCTGAACGAGGAATCAAAATGTGTGATTCATCCAAAACACACAAATACCCATCAGGTATACAAGACACGGCAGGTAGTAAAAGGTGAGATACCGAGAGACATGAACCTAGGGTTTCAACACCGTCCAAATTTGAGGCAACCCAAAATTAGTTTGAAGAAATATGAAAACTGTACCTTGGAGTGTTCGAGCGTACACTGTGCGAAAATAAACAGAGAGTTGTTAATATCTTAAAAAGATCATCGGTCTTTCACCCACTTCTCTAGATTTGGGAGAATTCAACTAGTTTGGTTTCCGTTGGGTAAGTTACTGTCTCTCTCTCTCTCTGGAATAGATTTGGGTTGCACACTGCGTAATTTTAAGGAACCGGAAGAAAACACTTTAAAGAAACCTGGCTAGTTTGGGGCCACATTATTTGGGGCCATCTATCTATCCAAAAGAAAAAGGATAAGGGATGTCTAAATTTGATGAAACTATCAATTTATCCCATTAAATCTTAATAATAAAACCTAAAACTAAATCAATTTCATTTTTATCCCTCAAACCGATTCTTCTTCTTTTCTTTTTTTGAGACCAAAACATCGTCGATTAATCGATTAATCGTTTTTTTTTCTTCTATAAGATGACGAAACAAACAAGAGTGAAGCATGACACTAACAGGAATTATCCTAGTGAGAGAAATCCCAGAATTGTTCTAGCGATTCGAAACAAACCGAAGAAGAAAAGAGGTGAGGAAGACGAATCATCTTTGATCGCACAAGAGGAGAAAATGGCTCGAATCAGGTACTTTTCTATCAACCCAATCATCTAAACTAGGTTTGAATAACATGCAATCGCTCAAAAATTGGAAATTTTGAAATCAAATTTTTCTGGGTTTACCAGAATCAGTTATCTCAATGTCTTTGTGAACCGATTGCAACGGTTTATGTTCATGCCCACAAACACCGATTGTCCTGCATGTGTTTTCTTGTTCGAGAAACTTGAACCAGAATGGGTCAATGTTAATGCCCACATAGCTCGATTCAGTTACGGTAGGGATAACCGTTTTGTTGTAACTTTTTTTTGTTAGAATCGGACTACATGTGTGTCCAAAAACCCGATTGTGTATCCTTTGATTTCATAAACGCTTAGCCATAATCGGATTACATGAGCACTTATATAAACCGATTATTGATGTAGGAATCGGACTTTATATGTGTATCGAGTAAACCGATTCTTGTAAGAAAAAATGCCTAATTTTTCTGTATCTTTTTATTGTTAGAATCGGATTACATGAACACTTATATAAACCGATTGTTAATGTGTTAGTTAGGAATCATACTTTATATGTGTATCGAGTAAACCTAGGTTGTATACCTAGTATTCAAAAATATGCATTGAATACATCATTGTTTGTCGCTTATCTCCGTATTATCCAGGGGACAACAAGGGCAAGCAACAAAGGCAAGCCGAAAAGAAATATAAGAGGAAAAATGACTTTGATTCTCCTAAGAGTTTGGGACCTCGTCGAGAGGGTGGTAAAAATTTGAATGCTTCCCATCGAAGGGGCTCGGGGAGTAAAACCAAAGGGATCCGCATTAATTACCCACCACCTCAAGCGGAGCAACCAACACGAGAAGAATCTGATTCTGCTACACCTACTGAAGAAGAAGGTGGTGATAGAGAAGTTGTTGAAGAAGAAAGTGGTGAGGAGGAAGTTAATGAAGAAGAAGTAGGAAGTGATAAGGAAGTTGATGAAGGAGAGAGTGATAAGGAAGTTGATGAAGAAGAGAGTGATAAGGAAGTTGATGAAGAAGAATGAGAAGTTCAAGAACAAGTACAAATACAAGTCCAAGGAGGAGAAGTTCAAGAACAAGTGCAACAACAAGTCCAAGGAGGAGAAGTTGAAGAACAAGGTAAGAAAGATGGTCCAAAGAAGAAGAAAGGGGACCACATGCCCGATCGCTGAAGATGTTTCCTCGCGGCACTAATGATCCCATTTACGGGTTACCCGGTGATGAAGGAAAGTTTTTATGAGGGTACAAAATGAGTTGGGCCGCTATCGTCTGCCATACCATAATAACTACCTAAACCTCATGATATGTAAGATGAAATTTATTATCCGTTTAGTTGAAAAGACGAGGGTGTTGATACATGAAAAATAATACCCCTTAATGGTGCAAGGGTGCCCTTAAGAGGAAAGGTAAGCCCAGTATGAGAGATGGGGACTTGGGTACTAAGCCCAAGTCCAACAAGAAAAGACCCATAAGGGAAGAAGGACAATGAAATGATTGATGAATAAGGAGGAGGTTATGCTAAGAAATGGCATTAGAGGTAATTAAGAAGGTTTAGGACATGTGTCATGATGACATAAAAGAGGGACTTTTAGGAAAGTCTATATAAGGAAGGACAATGTACAAATGGAAAGGCAACTCTCTCTCTCTTACTATTCCTAGAAAAGTGAGGTCATTTGGTGTAGCTAGGACGGGTAGGACCAGAATTGAATTCACTCCTCAACATTTGGCGACCACACCCGGAGGCTCGTGCCTAGCTTACCATGACCCACTTCGAAAGCGCTAGCTCGGGCGCGATGGGAAACCAAGCGACCAATAAATCTCGATGAGGTGACTATGGAGGACGATGACAGGCGAAGAAGAACTACTTGTCCAAGACGCTACCAAACAAGCGGCGGGACAAAGATCCCAAAACAAAGAGATAGTAACAACACAAGAAGGACTGGATAGCACACGCAAAGTGATGGCGGGGACAAAACACACCCAAAGAAGTGACAAGAGGCGAAGAACCCCAAGGCGACAAGACAACGCGATGTCACGAAGAGGTGGCGAAATACTTGGAGCAAAATTATCACGTGGTAAAACAAGACAATCATTGTCGCGTAAGCAGCCCATACCTGACAAACATCCGAGAATACCAATACCCTGAGGATTACATTTCTATGAAATTCAAGACATACGACGGACAAGGGAATGCGCGGGAGCATCTCAACCGATTCCTATCAGCAATGAATGATAGAGCCTCCGATGGAAAATTGTGCCTAAAGGAATTCCCCAAATCGCTCACGGAGTGCAAAGATTCACCCGGTATGACAACTTGAAAACAGAAAGCGTGGACTCTGGTCATCTAGGTCCACACTTTTCTCGGAAAATTCTATTCGGCCAAGAGGAAAATCGCGGCAATAAACTTGAGCAAGAGAGGACAATTCTAGGTTGTTCTTCGGGAATATAAGTCCGGGTTATCGATTGGTTCCTGTTCACCTTGATTTATCAAAAGACGGAACAACATCTCTTGGGTATTTCTGTGGAAGACAGATTTATTCAATCCTATAGACTTTTCTGTATGAGATGGATTTGTCTATCAAGTCTTCGACTTTGGGTCGTAGCAACTCTTGGTTGTGGGTGAGATCAACTAAGGGAATCAAGTGCGTAGTATCCTGCTGGGATCAGAGACGTAAGGAGCGCAACTGTAATTGGAGTTTGTGTTAACAAAATTCTGGTGTCTGTGTTATTTCTATTCTGCATTATATTTTGTTATATAATTGATATCACAGGTTGTGTGTTATGATCAATCAATTAGAATATCCAACCTTTGGTTGTTGATTTACAGTGATTGACACTTGAACATTGGTCTTTGGTACCGTTCAAGTTACTCCTCTTATATTCAATCGGGCTCGCAAATTTGTATTTGTTGATCGCGGATTGAATTAAGAGTTAGAGATATTGAAACTCTTTGAAACACTTTATTCTAGATTGAGTCCGACTTGTCTAGTTGATTCTCTAGAAAGTGTATTGGAGTAAGTCCTCTCGATTGCCAAACGAATTGTTGGGTGTGGTTGTTAGACCCCGCATTTTCGCTTGGTATCGGAGCAGAAAACACATTAAAGACCTTATAAGTCTGTGTTTGTAGCGATATGAGGATGGACGAAGTTGTCTCCCGATAAACGCATCGCCGAGAAATAAAAGTTATGTTTCTATAAATTCTATTAAAGAGAAACGATTTGTCAATCTCGAATATAGATGAACCCGGTGTTCCAATGAAGCAGACTTGCATTGACAAGTGTTTCACTGACCACCTAATCGAAAGTCCGACTTCTAAAGTTGAAAGGAATACAAACAAAGAGAGTTCAACGATTCTAAAGTTCTTTAGAATCCCAAAATGATGATGTCTATCGGTTGAAGCACAAAATCAATGCTCTTGTTGGTATGGCTAATAAGCATGACTCTCTTCTAAGGGTCCTTTGAGAGGAAAACACTTGATTCTTGAAGAAAACCTCAAAAAGGATGCTTTGGAAATAGAACATCTT
This sequence comes from Papaver armeniacum, assembly GCA_023531295.1. NCBI lineage: Eukaryota > Viridiplantae > Streptophyta > Magnoliopsida > Ranunculales > Papaveraceae > Papaver > Papaver armeniacum. Next base: position 1,786 of record JAJJWW010009329.1, on the reverse strand, counting down.
TTGAGTAAACTCTTTGTTCAAGATTGTTCCAAAGAGTCCACAATACCAACTGCTTCTGAGTTAACTGTAAAAGTTTCAATTCCAGAAGTAAAATCAAAATTCCTTCCCGTTAAAAAGGATGTGCCTGTGTCTTCCTCTAATCAAGGAATATCCACATCACATGGAAGGAAGTTGTCTCCCAACGATGGTGTTGAGTATGTTCCCTCTAATCACTCAGGTGATCAGAAAGCATATCTATTTTGTGATTCAAAAGGTCATGTTGAACAAAAGAAGAAATCTAGGTTGAATGAAAACTCTATCATTCGTCTTCAACACACCTTAGATTTAATTCTCAAAGGTGTAACTGACATTCGTATGTCTAAACCAATTGGCTTTAGTACTTACCCTGTGTATTCTACCAGAAAGTCAGTTCGAGGTGTTCTTCAAATGTTCAAAAATTTAACAGACTTCCCAATGTTGTTCGATCAAGAAAAACTCATGGTTTTCTTCCTTAAAAAGGGGAGATAATGTTGTACATGATGTGAAAAAGGTACCAGAAGAAGAAAGCAAAAATGGAAGAATGGAAGACAACTTAAAAGGGATAATTGAAGGATGTAAAGAAATTATCAACAGGCTGTCTATTCCCTCTGGGCAAAATTCTTCAGGTAAGAATCAGCACTATGCGTCATATTTTGATGATAGCAAATTTTGTGATAACTTTTCACATCATAATGGTTTTCCTCCAAAAATCAGAAAGAAGAGGTTTAACCGAAAACAACGTTCATTTAATGAGCTCAAGGCTTATACTTGTGCTAATTAATCACAAGGTTTAAACCTCACTCTCAAGAAAAATCCTGGTAGAGTGAGATGTACTCAGGTATACTTGATGGGAGATGTTGTAAATTATCTATGTTATTTTCTTATCGTTCTTAGCTGGATAATCACAAACATCTGTCCATTAGTATTTGTGCTCTCTTTGATTTTTTTCTTCTTTTTTGTTGTTGTGTCAAAGTGGCTACTCTTATACTCTAAATCTCTTTCCTATGGAGATTCTAAAAGTTTAGCTAAGACTTGTGAATCTTTTTAGCCAAACGCCTTCCTTAATCTGGTCTTCTTAATTGAGTACTTCTCGTTTTGAGTGGTTTATGAATAATGGGCCAAGCTTGTGTTAAATGCGGGTATCCTTGTTACATGTCACGAACCGACTTTGGAAACCTTAATCTCGGGGTTTCCGTGGAAACCATTAAATACCGAACCCAACCGTTGAAAAGTACGCATGCTTCGTGGTACTTTTTGACAAGAATGGGGTCACCTTGGGGAACTAGTTATTTTCGAAGAGTTTTTCTAAATAAGGGTTTTGGTCTCGCACTTGAGGAGAAGGGAAAAGGGACTCTCGTGGAAGTTGATGACACATCTTCTCAATCTCCTAATAACTTGTCGATATTGAGGATGATGAAGAGATTTCTAATGAAGTTGTTCAAAAATTTATCGAAAAGTTTAACGATGCAAAATCATTTCTTGTTAACACTCTAAAAGAGTTAGATGTCAACACCGAATCGGCTCTAATGAAGACACGTCTTAAGGATCGTCTCAATGTCGTGTCCGAAGATGTTGTCAATCACATCGTCACAAGCTTGAAGGTCTTGGAACCCGGAAGTTTCCGTCACCGGAACTCGATTATCGCTTTTGATTGTTCTTTGGTTTTAGAGTTGTTTTGATTAAGTTTATCTAGTAAATCTTCTTTTAGAGAATTTATTTCTTGTGTTTTTAGAACAATAACTAGGGTTTGGAATAGCCATTATTATGA
>JAJJWW010009328.1:0-158983 GCA_023531295.1 Papaver armeniacum | reverse complement strand
CAGCTACAACTATGTTTTGGAGGAAGGACCATGGAATTTTGATGGTTATCTAACTGTTTTTAGGGAATGGAATATTTATATAATTGTTAATAATCTGAATTTTCATCTGCGGCAATTCTGGATTGATATTAAAAATTTACCACCTGAATTTCTAAATGTAGAAGTGGAGAATCAAATTGTAAGTATTCTTGGCAATCCTCTCAAATTAGTTCCTGAAGATGGTAATCCAAATGAATGAAGTAACTGTCCTCATAGAGTTTAATATCTCTAACCCAATGCTCATAGGATTGATGACAAAAAATGCAGCTAAAGTTACTCTATGGGTGCCGCTTTATTTCCAACGACAACCACAAAAATTATGCCCACCATGCCTTATTGTGGATCATAATGAAGCTGAATGTTCAGACAAAGCAGATCATGTCTAGCCTATTGCTAGCTATATATTCAAGTTTGGTGAAGACTTTGGTGTAGTGATTGATCCTAGCTAGACATTATAATCCTAAATATAGGCAGGGTGAGAAGATTCTAATCTCTCGTAAGAAGTCAACGGACAAAAAGAGATTGGAAAAGAAAGCTTTTCAAATTCCTGAAGATGGATATCATGTATCTACGATTTGTACTCAATCTGGAGGAGGTGGTGCTGAGACATCAACAGTTAGAAGACCAAAAAGAGCTAGAGAAAGTTCTGGTGCTAGTAGTCAAGCCAGTCTCCAAGTAGATCAAGATATTTCCGGTTATCAACAACAACATGAACAAGTTGTAATTGAATATCAGGATGCATATGTTCTTTCGGAATATAATGAGACTGAACATCTTATGCATCCAAGTTTTTATAGACCTTATCCTCAGATTGGTGAATGGGACAACCTGGTTACTCCACATACATGCAATTTTCCAGCAGTGCAGGAGGATCAGCTGTACATTTTGCTCTTCTTGCTTTGTCTTACTTTTCTATTTGTGGTACAAGTTTCTCTTCTACTCCTTTATATGCATTAGTAACTATGAGGGTTTTGGCTTGGAACGTACAAGTTCAAGGAAATAAAAATACTAGATACCACTTATATGATTGCATCACTCAATATAGTCCTGATATAATTTTTCTGTCAGAAACCAAACAATAAAATAAGAAAGCTCATTATTTATTACATTCTATGAATTATCCTAATGTTTGGTGTCATAATCAAAAGACAGGAGATGGTGGACTAGTTGTTTTATAGAAGGATGGATTTAAGATAGAGTTAATGCACTTTACTGATAATATGGTGAATTTCATAGTTCATCCGGGTCCTCAAAATTGTCAGTGGGTGTTAATATGCATGTATAGTTCTTGTTACACGGAGGAGAGAAATCAACAGTAGAACATTATTGGAGATATTGGTTTACATATGGATTTGCCTTGGGTCATTATAGGAGATTTGAATGTTACTCTTTCATGCTATGATAGGAATTTTTTTTCTACTCGTAAGCCTTCCACTTCTCCCATTATTAAACAAACAATCTCTTCATGTGGTCTTCTAGAAATTCCTTTCACAGGCAACCCATTTACTTGGTTTAATCGTCGTAAAGAACCTCAATTTGTTACCACAAGATTGGATAGGGCTCTATCATCCAATGAGTGGTTCCCTCTTTTTCCAAATGTTATTGTTCATAATCTCATTCCAGCGGGTTCAGATCATGCTCGATACCTCTCCTCAACTATATATCAAAACTATACAAACCTTTTAGATTAGGGATATTTTGACTTTGGGTCCAAACTTTGTGACCAGAGTTGCATTTGGGTCCCAGAAAATTCAATATTAGAGTTTGGGTCCCAGGACTATAGTTGACCGTCTTGACCGTAACTAAAAACTGTTAAACAAGGAATTGACCAACTAAAACTTGGATTTGAGTTTATTTACTAATTCTACCAATAGTCTTCTGGTAGTCACGTGTATGGTGGAAAACGAGTCTATAATTTGGGGCTTGAGATCAAAAGCGTCTTCATTTGTCTCCTTATCCCATACGCTGATGACTGATACTATTCGTAATGAATATAAAACCATTGAACATCTCAGCCTTCATCATTTTTTCTTGAAGCTCCAATCTAAGCACCGCGCCACCATTTTCTTTTTTCTTCAAAAATACGCGATAGCGATACCATCGAAAAATACGATGTTGGTTTCTTATTTCTTATTTTTGTTTGGTTCCATGATCTGAAGACAGTTCATACCAAAAAAAAAATTATTTGAAAGACGTAATGGTCAGGATCATTGTTATGATATATCTGTTTGATACCGATGTTCCGGTTCAATTTCCTTCCATGTTTCCCATCAAGTTACTCAACATTTGTAATACTCTAAAATCAATTCAGTTATAGAAAAAAAAATTGAAAGTTGGATTAATGACAAGCGGTATACTACCACCGGATAATAAATTCTCCATTGACAGTGATGACGATGGAGAAATCTTTGATGATTGAGATACTCCATTGAACCTAGAAACCAGTTGGAGAGGAGCTGTTAACAATGGGTTATGGTGATGAATGGCTGATATTGGGAGGAGATATAGTATTTGTGTGTGATTAGAGTTGTTGGGTACTAATCCAACTCAAAATTTGCAGGGAAGGAATCGTACAGAACGGTAAACAAAATCAGCTAAAATAATCTTTGATCAGCAGCAGGACGCACAACATGTGTTTGTGAAAATTGCTCAACGGGTTTTGCATCACTGGCCAATAGTTAACTGACGTTGTTAACTAAATATAAATTAATTAAAATTGGTTTTATTTTGGTAACGGTCAAGAACGGTCCTGGGACCCAAACTCTAATATTGAATTTTCTGGGACCCAAATACAACTCTGGTCACAAAGTTGGGACCCAAAGTCAAAATATCCCTTTAGATTATATGAAACATGGACAAAACATCCTTCTTTTAAGTCTATGATCAAAAATCATTGGAATATTTCCCATGTTGGTTCTCCTGCAGCTCAATTTATAAAGAAACAAAACATTGCTAGTAGTGGTATTCGAGAATGGAAAAAGCTGCAATTTGGTCAGGTGGATAATCACATAAGAAAACTCAAGCTAAGATTCATGAGGCTCAGCAGCAATCATGGTTGGATCAAAGGATTCTCAGACAACTACAAGAGGAACTTCGGAAATGGTATCAAGTTAAGGCAGACATCAGATTTTAACAATCTCGGGAGAAAATACTTCAGAATTAAGATAGAAATTCAAAGTTTTTTCATGCAAAGGCAAACTTCGGAAGACGAATAAATCAAATTGATTTGATCAAGGATGATACTGGCAACTGGTTCAATATTTGAGAGGAAATACAAGGTCTACTTATTTCACATTTCAGTTCTATTACAAAAACTAGTCACCAAAGTGCGAAATGCGGAGATTCTAGGACTGATAAATCCTTTTATTTCTCAAGATGATAATGAAGCTGTTGCAATAATCCCTAGTAAGGAGGAAATAAGACAGGTGTATTTCATATGAGACCATGGGCTTCTCCGGGACCTGATGGCTTCCAGGCAGGATTCTATCAAATCTGTTGGGATGAGGTTTCTAGTGATCTAGTGGCTATGGTTCAACACTTCTCAGAACATGTTATTTACTTAAACAACTGAATTACACTTATCAGGTTCTCATTCCAAAAAAACTATGTGTTGAAACACCATCAGATTTTCGCCCTATTAGTTTATGTAATATTGCTTATAAGGTAATATCTAAGGCATTAACTAATAGATTAAAGAAGCATCTTCACAATATCATCTCTCCATGGCAAGCAGCCTTTGTCCCTGGTAGAAGTATCTTATATAACACTATTATTGCTCATGAAGTTATTGATTATATGAAAACAACTCAAATTTTTCCTGGAGCAGTAGCAATTAAGATGGACATAGCGAAGGCGTTTGATATAATGGAATGGAGTTTCATTATTAATATTATGAAGAGGCTAGTTTTTAGTGAAAAGTGGTGTCAGCTTATTAAGTAGTGTATAAGTACTTCATCTATTTCAATTCTTTTAAGGTTCCCCCATTGTTTATTTTACTCCTTCTCGAGGTATGCGCCAAGGTGATGCTTTATCTCCGTATATTTTTATTCTTTGTATGGAAACTCTAAGTAGAACGTTGCAGTCTGCTGAAAAGAATGGATCGATTATACCTCTTCAGCCAGCTCCAAGAGGTCATAAAATCTCTCATCTTTTCTTCGCGGATGATCGTATTTTATTTTCAAAAGCTTCGATAAGGTCTGTTCTCAACTTGACGAACATTATTAATCAATTATGTGATATATCTGGGCAAATGATCAATCTTCATAAATCTAGTATACATTTTAGTAAGAATCTAAGTGAAGCAACTATACAAAGTCTTACTTCAGTGGTGAAGATGAAATGCATGCCATTACATGAAAAATATCTGGGTATTAACTTGTTTATAGGGAGGAATAAAAATGTATATTTTGAAGAGACATCAAATAAAATGGATTCAAAGTTGAATAATGGCAAGGAAAGCTGGTTAATCAGGCAGGTAAGAGTACCCAGATCTGTGAAGCACGGACACACCAATATCGGTGTCGTGTCCGCGTCCGACACGCGTCGGACACAGGACGCACGTGGGACACCGACACGACGCACGTGTAAAAATTTATACTCTATTTTACTAGTTGGTTAATCTAGTGTGTCATGGAAATTAGTATATTAGTTAATTTTTGTAGATGTGGACTAATCTAACAGCATAATATTGAGTTTTTATCGTATAATTGTGTGATTAATGTATTTGATATACCATAACACTATGATTTTAGTATATAAAAATTATTTAATTAGTATATATATTAACGTGTCCGTGTCCTGATGATTTTGAGTTTTGGAGGTCCCTGTGTTCGTGTCGTGTCGTGTACGTGTCTCATGTCCGTGTCAGTGCTTCCCAGACCTAGATTCAAGCTGTTGTTGCTTCCATGGCACAATTTCAGTTGGGATGTCTCAAAATTCCAGAAAAATCAATTAGAAAACTTGAGTCTCTGCAAAGGAATTACTGGTGGAACAAAGATACTTCAAAGGGTTGCAGACTTATTGGATGGCAGAATTAAATAAACCAAAAAGAATGGTGGTCTGGGGTTTAAAAGTACTAAAATTTTCAATGAAGCTCTTTTAACTAAGCTTACTTGGAGAATACTTCATGGACAAAAGCTAAATAGGTTCAATTGATGTTGCCAATGCTCATTGGTTTGGTACAGTATCTCATCAAGATCATATGCATTCAACAACTATAAATCATGTTGCTCTTAAGGTTTCTGCACTTATCGATCATCAGCATAGAACTTGGAGGCAAGATACTCTACATCAGTTTTTTAATAATGATCAGATTTCTCAAATAAATGCAATTAGAATTCCTCCTCAACCTGCAGTGGATACTATGAGATGGTGATAAGCACGTAGGTGCTACATTTTAGACCCATATTTATATTAGCTATGACTCGATATTTCGCTAATAATTATATTTTAGTGCTTTTGTAGAAAGTACAAGTGAATTCAATCACCAGGAAAAATAATAAATAAATGGAAGGTAAATTGGCATTTGCGATGCAATACAGTAATGGAGCCAGAGTTTAACATTTATGAGCTAGGTGGCTTGCAGGGCACTGATTCATTTTGCCACACCACTAGCCATTTGACGGCCAACAAAGACAAATAATGAAACAAAGGAATTGCACTTGTTTATCTGAAGCGCACCAATTCCACTCAAGCAAAACAAGTAACGGGCATGTGGCTTTATCACCACCACATTTATACGTGGAATGTTAAAGTATCTGAGGCATATTGTTTCTTATTTTCCCAATTCAATTCCCAATTCAAAATTAAAACTCGAGCAGTTGCATTTACAATTATTTTCATGGGCAAGAGGTCACGGGGAACAAGATGAATCATATGAAGGGATGCTCAGCTGGGGATGCATGATATCGCTGTACAGAGAGAGCACGGACAAGAAATGAAGAAGAATTGTAGTCAGAGATGGATTATGTGATGGGTCGATTTGATTCCGTTGCAAGGGTCTTTTGGTCGCTGTGTATCGATGGAGCAAATGAAGAAGAACAGGTGGTGCAGATGTCGAGCAATGGTGTTGTCTGTGCCGATTTTTACAAGAGATGGACGCTAAGAAGATGGAGAAGAGAACTAGTTCTGTTGGCTGGATTTGAGCTGTGCTACTGGTGCAGAAGGTCAGGTTCTGAGAGGACTTGGTGAAGTTCAAGACGTAAAGAAGTTAGAAGCAGCAAGATTTCACAACGGGACGAGTTCAGTTGAGTCAATGGTTTTTAAAGCCGGGCGAAATTGGTGATGTGTGGTTGATGCTGTGAATGACTCGAGTTTGGAGAATGAGAAGGCAATATTGATGTTGACTCTTGATGGTAATGGATGATAACTGGTTCTCGATGTCGAGTGGTGTTGGTGGTGAATACTGCAGGTGGATAGCTGGGTAAAACTCGATTTAAAGTGGTGCTTCCATTTACCGGTCGATGCTCCTGAACCGAGTACAACTGCCATGAAACTAATAAGGGACTGTTGTAGTTAACGGCAATGATGCTGTGAGACAGAGAAGAAGGACACAGCTCGAGGTTAAATAGCAAATAGAGGTTGCAACCAAGTTTTACAAGGGCTTATGGACAGAAAGTAGGACATTGGTGCCGTAGTCGGATTTAGGAAGGAGATAGAGGAGACATCACAGACGACCAGGGATAAGAAGACATGAGTTGATTATGAAGCTGTATCAAGGCCTGGTGTTTCAATGATGACTCTGTTCATTCACAGCAGCGAAGTTAGGTTTTGTTGGAGGAAGCAAGTAGTGCTGTGATCGGTGGTGATGGCTAGGGCCAGAAGACAGAAACTGGAGCTCATATGGTTGAGTTCGTTTGACCGGGCAGAGAGGTGTGACAGATAAAACGGCCGATGGCCAGACTTGGGCAATGTTCTGATTTGGAATACGGTGGTGCTGGAAAGGATGATGTGGCACGCTTTCATTGGTTGGTAAATTATTTGTGACGCGAGGAAGAAAAGAAAGAAAAAGGAGAAGTCAAATCTGAAAGAAGGGGGAGGCTGACTGGGTTATGGAGGAGGCCGTTTGGGAGACGAAAAGGGGAGGCGGCTGCAGAGCTGAGAAGAGGAGAAAACAAGGGTTTGCGGTTTTGATTTTATTTTTTCCATGGTTGGCTAAATCGTTTGTTAGGGTTTAGATTGAAACCAATTTATTTATATAGACTCTACGATGATATTTCTAATAATGATTCATTGATTAATGATTTCTCTTCATATAGCTTGGTGTTTTATCGTTCATGTGATTTTCTTGATTATTTATGCTTTTGAATTGATATTTCGTGCTTCGGTTAAATCCCTAGACATGGTATGCAAGGATTAGGATCGCTACATACGAAGCGAAGGAAGTTACAGCAGAGAAACTATATTTTAGAATTTAATATAACATCTTCCTGGACATGAGATTGATTTCGAAATTTGTCTTGAGTAATAAATAGAGATTAGTAGAGTTTTATATGATTGAATCGGTGGAAATCGAAAACCCTAACAACCCTTTCTCATTTTGGTTACGTCTTTGTTATTTATTATTTTATTTTGTCCGGATTTCTGAAAACTTTCAAAAACATCATATTGCGATTACTTAGTTTTTGGTATTAGTTGGTAGGGTTATTTCACACTCTTCGTGGGAACGACCTGTAATTGCCATTGTTCTACTAGTTAGACACTGTGCACTTGCAGTATATTTATTGTAGGTTTCGGAGCCTACCAGATGGTCTCTTACTAAAAATGGTGCCTTTTCAGTCCAATCTGCTTATAATGCAATATTAAAACAGAATACTCAACATGTGGTTACTAGGCAACAAAAGAGAATGTGGCTCCTTATTTGGCATTTGGATATTCCTTTTAAGTGTCAGTTGTTTATGTGGAAGATTACAAGAGATATTCTGCCAGTTGTAGTTAGGATTCAGAGAATGGATAGACTGAATAATAGTAATTGTGTGATGTGTGATAATCATCTAGAGACTAAGGATCATTTGTTGCTTCATTGTCCGTTTGTTCAAGAAGTCTGGTTTACTGTTTCTCAAGATATTATTCAAGATGCTTATAATTATCAAAGTCTTCAAGATTGGATTTTATCTTGGACTGAAAGGGATCATTTGGTTTGCAGTGCTAGGAAAAGCTTAATAAATTTAGCAGTGATTACTATGTGGCAGTTATGGAAGAGTAGATGTGTGAAAGTATTTGAAGGGAAGCAAATGCATACTAAAATTGTTATTCAGTAAATTTTTAATTTTTGTCATCAGTATAATATCTGCATACATTCTAGTCATTTGAATCCTACAATGGAGTTTAGATTAACTGTCCCTAGGCATTGGCATCATCCTCCATTTGATTGGCTTAAAATAAATGTTGATGCATCTATTCTTCCTAACACTAATTATGCCGGTGTATCTTTTGTGGTATGAAATCATACATGAGCTTTTTTGGAAGTCGTGGCATTCACAATGAGGGCTAGAGATGTTGATCAGACTGAAGCTCTTGATGTTTTTCAAGCTGCCAACTGGATTTCTCGAAAGAATCTCATCAAGATTTTCATAGAATGGGACAACAAAATTTTCATGGAAGCTTTACGGACAGGTTTAATAGAAGGAGTAAGGTGGGAAGATCAATCTTTGTTAAAAGAATGTTGCAGTATGGTTAAAAAGTTATCTCAAGTTCAGATTCAATACCATCCTAGAGGATGAAATAGGGCGGTGGATAATTTAGCAAAGTTTGCGAGAAAATATCACTGTAATAACCATTGGGTCTCTAATCCTCCCAAAGTTATCACCTCTATCCTTTTGCAGGATCAGAATGATATGTAGCTGGTTATTTCTTTCCTTTTGTAGATTCTAGGTTTGAGTTCTTGTGTTTGTTTTGTTTCTATTTTGTTGGAGTTGTTTGTAGTTTGTGTTCAGTCAGTCTATGGTTGGTGTAGTTTGTTAGAATAGTTTGTGATCAGTTAGTCTTTGGTAGTATGTTGGTGTAGTATGATAGCAGTCTTTGTATGTTCCATGTAAACTGTTGGATTCAATAAAATTTATATTTCTTCAAAAAAAAAAAAGCCTCTCTATTATTGGGATATGTAATAAAGTGGATTCCAGCCCTTTTTTCACTCAGAATAGATATTGGTAAAATCCCTTGATCAGTCAATCTAACAGTTCCAACTAAAATGTAAAGATCGGACTATAATAGTATTCGTCGTTTTTTGTCCATAGTAATTGCTAAAAGCAAACAACCGCATCAAAGTAAGATTAAATCATTACTAAGCAAGAATAAGAATATTTATAGAGAGATGATTTCATCATAGGAGGCTTACAGGCCAGGGACCCCTAATTTGAAAATATATTTATATGTATCCTGATGACATGCCCTTCAAGTAATACAGTGTACAACGCCGGTCCATACATTCAGATACATATGGGCTCTTTCAATTTTACGCCCTTCAAATCCTATTATATTCGAGTACCTCTAAGCGGAATCTATTGTGCTCGAACATATGGCTACCAATGATTAAATGTTTAAGCTAGGAATTTTATATCCACGTTCTAAAAAAAAAAAAAAAAAAAAAAAACTTCAATTTCATCATTTTGGAAATTTTGGAGCGAAGAGGTTTTCGATGTTGACGTCTCGATGTTGAGTCACGTCAGATCGAGTTACCCACGAACGAATTCCAATCATCTAAGATTCCAAATCTTGAACGATCATCGTCACTTGCACTATTTGATCTATTTATAAAACTGAAATAAGAACTAAGTGAGGACATCATCCCTTAAGGGGTGCTTGATAACTATTTTTTAAGTGATCACTTGAAATGTTTGAAAATAAATGCAGATTTCACAGAAAACCTATAAATCACGAAAAATCATATAAACCATATTAAATAATAATTGTATGAACATATGAAGTTCTACTAGCTAATCAACAGACACATTCAGAACAATAGTATAGTTGGGTGATATAATCCTTAGGAGCAGTAAGGTTGACTCTTGAGGAATCTTCCATCATCATTAGATGGTGATATAATCCCGACAGTTGCAAAAAGTTAGAAGTGTTTGATTTCTTATTCCGGTCGACTGTCTTCTGTTATGTAGTTTCGTGATATCAGTTGGTGGATACATAAAAAATATATTTTAGAGGCTCGTCGGGTCGATTTATCTGTGGAGAACCAGTCTACGTCGAAGACTGTGGAAAATGATATTATCAACTCCCTCTCTCGCCTAAGGGGTATAGTGAAGCCCGTGGGTAATGGTGATGGATTTCCTGTTGTTTGTGGTCATCGCTCTTTGCCTGAGGCTTCGTGTGTAAAGGTGAAGGTATTTCTTGACGGGGTTACTGTGTTGTTTGTTGACTTTTGTCTAGATTTTGGCGATTCTTCGGAGTTTACTACTAAGTTTTCCTATGTTTCCCCACATTCTTTTTATTTTGTTTCGCTTGCGCTGCCAATTTACGTCCGACAGTTGCTGAAGGTTTGGAGCGTTGACTTCTTCTTCCGATCAACTATTTTCTGTTACGAAGTTCTGTGATATCCATTGGCAGAGACATAAAATATATATTTTGGAGGCTCGCCAGATCGAGTTATTTACGGAGAGCCAGTTCCGACTCCATGTCGAAGAATGTGAAAATTAATATTGTCAACTCTTTCTCTCACTTAGGGGTATAGTGAATCCCTTGGTTAATTATAGCGCCCTAAAATCCGCATATTTAGGAAATCTAAGAGACTATTATTTTGAGGCATTAAGGATCTAAAACATCTACTTAAGTATCAACTTAGAATATCTAAATAAACATTAACCCTAATATACAACCCCCTCTGAAATATACGTGTGAAACCTCTGAAATGTTACATATACGATAGTGAGTTGATTTTCAAATATAATATATCACAAATAGACATCGTATAAACTAACCTACAAACAGATTCTAATCTTTTATGTAGAGCTTTCAATAGGTACCGAATTACTCGGAACCGAACAAGACCCGGTTGATTCGGGTCATGTTATGGGTCTTAAACTGGACCCATTAGCTATTTAAATACCCGACAGGAATACCCAATTTGAATGGTAAATATTATCGGTTCTAATCGGATATACCCAACGGATAACGTGTACCCGTTTATTTCATTCTTTTATTAATTCTTTTTGCAAATTCGAAAGGATTTGTCTAGTTTTAACTTTGATTTTTCTCTTTTTTTATTGTGCTCTTATAATTAATATTTATTTTAAACATTAATAAGGAAATAATAATGAACTTGTATAAGAATAATTTGGATTCAAGCAAAAAAGAAGAAGACATCAAGATTTGTAGAAAAAATTGATAGTTTTTCAATATTTAATTGGTGCAATTTGAGTTTTTAACGGGTGTGGCTGGGTCCACAAATATAGGAACCAGACCTGATATTCATAAGTAGGATCCAGGTCCAGTGGTACCCGGGAGAACCCGAATCCATTGGCAGTCCTACTTTTAAGCTTTCAAATCTTGAACGATCACTGTCACATGCACTATTTGATCTGTCTTTGAAACTGGAAGTGGGAATTAAGTGAGCATATCATTACTAAAAGGGTGCCCAGTAGAAATAGTAACTAACTTTCATACAAAGCATATTAAATAATAATTATACGAACATATAAAGTTTTACCAACTAATAAACGGACATACATTCAAAACAATAATATAGTTGGTGACATAATCCTTCAGAGTGGTAAGGTTGACTATTGTGAATTCTTCAACGATCGCTTAGTTATATTTTGATTTGAATCTCTATCGGTACCTCAATCATACACAAAATACATATATATAGAAAGCTTTTAGAGAAACTAATGGTGGTAACACAATATTCTACAGAAGAATCTATCACGGAATTGCCCATACAAACCATGCGTCAATCCAACCATCACACAAAAGATTCCCACCACTAAACACCAAACAAATAATATACTCCCTCCGTCTCTAAAACATAGGCAGGTTTGTATGTAAATTTACACACAAACCTGCCTATCTTTTAGAGACGGAGGGAGTAGTAACTTTTTAAAAGTAATTTCAAAAACATCCATGTATGAGACATGATCAAACCTGACAGGAATAATAATATATAGGCAGCCTTTACGCCCTTACTTATAATGTCAGACACCTTGGCTACTCCTTAGACAATGATATGGGCCTATACAAGTATAGATCTATATTATATAAGTAAGAAGGGCGTCTATGTGTCCGTACCAATCCGGCCGTCGAAATCATCATCATGCGGATTAAATTGATCAGTCTGCGAGATATACTGGGATTATGACGCGGCCTCAGAAAAAGCTTATCCTACCCTAACCATTAATCTTAAACACGTTTAACCTTAGGTTTGTTGTGCCTAGGTATCCAAATATAATTACATCTACAGAGGATTCACATTTTCCACTCAACTTTAATTCTAATCAATCTTCCACGAAAGGTAATTAAAAAAAGGATCATAAACACACCCCACACACGTCGTATGGTTGTGAGGTAGGCAATCATGTGCTGATCATAACAAAAAAAAGAGCAAAATTTTAGGTCTGGAGAGAGAAGGTCCGGTTTTCTCGGTCTTTCTTTTTCTTTCTTTTTCATTTTTCATCACGATTCTTGCTCCATCATGGCGCATCAAACAAAGCCTCTTGATCCTACTAATAAACCTATTCATGTTTGTGTTCATGTCTCAAATCCTAAGTGTAATACCCCGATATTCGGCAGTGGTTGGCCGAATGGAATATAAATGGTTTGTCATTTCCTAACACCGAGGCCTGATGGGTTCACTTGATTGAGTTGTGGAAAAAAATTCTCGATTAAGTGTGCTCGGCACGGAGTAGTCACGGGGGTGACCTCTCGTGATGTCAACTTAGGGATGGGTGACCTCTCGTGAAACCAAAAACCAAACCAAACCATGGAATATTAGTAAACTTTTTGACTTTCATTTTTAACTCGTAAATCAAAATTGTAAAGCAAATTAAAATGGAAAAAATGGATATAGTCTTAAAATCATATATATTATACATATATAATTGAATATTAGATACATTTTTAATAATATTTTATTTATTTATGGATATACGTGTAAATATATTATACTATGATGGAAAATTCGGTACATATTATTATGGTTTTTGTCTTTTTTTGGTTCTAACTCTCGCTTTTTTCTTTAGGGTTTTTTGGGGTTCTTTTGTGAGTGTTTTCTTTTTTGGGTTTCTTGGTTTTTGATTTTTTCGGTCTCGGTTTTCCGGTTTTTTTGTCGGTTTGGACCATCTTTGCTCTCAGGTAAACTTGGAGACAAGGAACGTCTACATTATACTCGCTCTCATAGGAGACCTTTTAAAGGCCTTTTCGACGTTGGATCCAGAGTTGGCAAAAAATTCTGCAGATAAGTGTGCTTGGGCGGGAGTAATCCAGGGATGGGTGACCTCCCGGGAAGTTATTGCCGGATTACCGAAACGATGCCCGTTAAAAACCCCACACTGCTGGATAACCGCAGTGGCTAAGTGGGGACAATATTGGTGGAGGGACGAGTCATTACAAATGGTATCAGAGCCGACGACGGGTCACCTGCCGAGGGCAAGAAGGTACGGGACGGGGTTGCTCCAGGTGCTTGTCTCATGAGGGGCAGGGAACGTCGGAGATCCGGCGTGAATATATTCAGGAGCCGAGGACGGCTCTTGTTAGAGCATAGCTCGGTTGAACTCACCAAGCGTTGGTATGTCAAGTTTGGTTGTCATATTTTAGTGTGTCAAAACTCATCTAAAGTCGCTTGATTAAATACTAGAGTCAACTTCGTTTAGGTTAAACTAGAAAGTCTAGGAATGTTAAGACATACAAGTATTACTCCGAATACCTGAAGAATGTGAAGAAGTAGCGAACTACAACGACGACATCATCCTTCCACTTGAGGTTAGTAATATTGACTTGAACTGTTTCATTCCTAACGTATCTTTCAATTCGTGCTATATCGAAAACATAACTGCAAAGCTGTATATACTATACATATTGTATAATACACTAGTGATGTGACATGGTCATAATTGTATGATCATGGTATTAGGGAATTAGACTACGAAGTATAACGCTTATCTTTTGAACTTCGTAGATACGACGTCGACATAATCTTGTATATACCGTTATGATTATGTGAATGGGTTATGGTGAAGATTTCATCCTAGGAAACAATATTTTACATTCGTTTAAAGGAAGTATATTCATGAACTTGTTTCGTGAATCGAAAGGAAAATCATTAGGCCTATTGGTTCGTCTATTCATTGCAAATCTTTGGATGACCAATACGTGTGAGATGGTAGAACCGATCTTAACCTTGGTTATGTATCTTGGTATAACTAATCACAATGCCTGACTTATGATTTGGTATGACTGATTTTTATTAATTGGTGTAACCGATCCTAAGTAATCACCATGTGATGGTATGATCGATATTTGTAATTGGTGTGACCGATCCTAGTAATTGGTGTGACTGATCCTTGTAATTGGAAACCGGTCCCGGTAACTGGTGTAACTGGTCCTGGTAACTGGTGTGACCGATCACAAGCAATACCATGGGAATATGGAATCGATCCTTGTAACTGGTGTAACCAATCCTAGTGGCTGGTGTGACCGATCACAAGTATTTCCATAAGTAGATATAACCGATCCTAGTGATTGGTAGAACCTATTGAGCCCATGTATGTGATTTGGTATTTGATCAATCACATAGTTGTCTTGGAATACAAGGAAACCATTTCTAAACTTGTTTGGAAGTGTGGTATGACCGATTCCAAGAATGTAAATCCATATAAATATGAAATAAGGATTTACAGTAAAAAGATGTCAACATACTTTGAACACGTACAGTAACTCTTATCATTTATTTTTCAAATATATTCCTTAGTACTCAAGGAGATCCCGTGCCGAGATAAATTAAGAATCTTTTAATTAAGGTTTTTGGTTTTATATGCTTTAATTACCAGCAATTAAAAGCATATCTCTAGAGAATAAAAATTAGTAATGTACATTTACTAATTGGAGATTTTCTATTGAGAGATTTCAGAAATATTGGACAAGCATTTATTGGAATTAGGAAAACCGAATTTTGTCATTCATTGCAAATCTTGAGAATATTTTCGGTTTTGGAAATTCCTTGATGTCCAAACATCCTTGGTCTATAAATACCTAAGTTTGCATTTCTAGCAAACTCTCCTAATAGCCATGCAAACTTCATTTCTTGTTGTTTCTGGTGGAGCCGTCTATTCGGAGAGGAAAGTATCCTATTTAGGTGAAATCTCTTATGACCACTCGTTTAAAGACTTATGTGGGATCAAGAAGCTCTATGAATACCGTTGGTGGGAAACTAGATAATTGCAGTGTTATTAGTTTTCGATTGATTTGATTGACTAACGGTTGTTGAAACTTTGATTGCACCTAGTTTGTTTATTCTTGAGAATATTCTCTTCTGATATAAGATTCACTAAAACTAGATCGAAGTATCGACGTGATCTTTAGGATTGTTGTTAGATCTAAAGATCATCTTGTGATAATCCATTGTTAACAGACTCCGTTCGGTGTGTGATTGATCACAAGAGATTCAAGTGGTGTTGTGCAGATTTAATTTAAGATTAAAGAAGATTGAAGACAAAGAAGATTTCGTATCTTGTTGTGTGCACAAACCTTGATCGACTGGGATCCAACTAGAATCGAATTTATTCGATTGATTAGTTACGTGAGATCGGCATCAACTAATAGTTCTCTTTTAGATCTATTTTGATTGTTGCAAATCCGAATCTTATTACTTCGGTGATAGAGATTGGAGTGATCTAACCAGGCAAAGGAGTTTATTATATTAAAAGGAAGAGCCTTTGCGTATGACTTAAGATATCTTTATCTTAAAGAATTAATAGAGTTGTTACCAAACAGATTCGTTGTTCCTTTGCTGTTTGGAATACGATCAAAAGGAATTGTACCAGTGCGTGACTCATCGAAGTCGGAAGCGCAGGGATACTGAGGAAACTAAGTGAACTAGGGGTAGTTGTTTGGTCTCAGCTATACGGAGTTGGTTTAGATTTTTTATATCGGCTTAATTCTGATAGTCTTCAATTCTGGACTAGGTCCCGTGGTTTTTCTGCATTTACAGTTTCCTCATTAACAAAATCTTGTTGTGTCATTTACGTTATCTTTCCGCATTATAATTGTTTTATTATAATTAAAGTACATTGCACTTTACGTTAACTCCGTTATACTTGATAGTGATCCTATAGAGTTTGGTTAAGTCTGAACCTATTATCAAGTATCACACTTTGTTTGTCGTATTATCTCGATCTCGTATCCATAGACGATGACACAAAGTGTGAATACCGAAGTTGTTGTATTGTCTCGACTTTGTCCATAGACGATCACACTTGGTAAGAGGACTTATAGGTTGAAACAAAAAGATTGTGGTGTGAAAAAGCGGGGGTACAACAACCACACCCAATATTTCGCTTAGCAATCTGTATGGAAAAACTCCAATATACTTTCTAGAGAATCAACTAGACAGTCAGACTCAATCTAGACAAAAAGTATATCAAAGAGTTTATATCTCAATCTCTCGATTTGATATATACTCAAGCAAATAGAAATCTGTGAGTCTTTATCAAATACTAGAGAGATAACTTGGATGGTACCAAAGACCAATATCAAAGTCTCAATCAATTTAAATCAACAACCAAAAGGTCGGATATTCTAATTGATTGAACAACCCACAACCTGTGATATTTCAATTATATAAACAAATATAATGCGGAAATAAAAATAACACAGACACCAGAATTTTGTTAACGAGGAAACCGCAAATGCGAAAAACCCGGGACCTAGTCCAGTTGAACACACACTTGTATTAAGCCGCTACGGACACTAGCCTAGTCCAAATTAACTTCGGCCTGGACTGTAGTTGAACCCCAACCAATCTCACACTGATACAAGGTGCAGTTATGCTCCTACATCTTTGATCCCAGCAGGATGCTACGTACTTGATTCCCTTAGCTGATCTCACCCACAAGAGTTGCTACGACCCAAAGTCGAAGACTTTAATAAACAAATTTGTATCACACATAAAAGTATACGGTAATAGATAAATCCATCTCCCACGAATATACCTACGAGTTTTGTTCTGTATTTTGATAAATCAAGGCGAACAGGAACCAATCAATAACCCGGACTTATATTCTCGAAGAACAACCTAGTATTATCGATCACCTCACAATAATCTTAATCGACACAACGAAAAAGGTATTTCGGAATCACAAACGATGAGACGAAGATGTTTGTGACTTCTTTTTATCTTGCCTATCGGAGATAGAAATCTCAAGCCAATTATTACAATTGTACTCGCATTTATAGAAACAACAAGATCAGATCACACAACTACGAGAAAGTAGTATCGGTCTGGCTTCACAATCCCAATGAAGTCTTTAAGTCGTTAACCTGGTTTAGAGAAGAAAACCCAAGGTTAAAGGAGAATCGACTCTAGCTTATACAACTAGTATCACATGTAAGGTGTGGGGATTAGGTTTCCCAGTTGCTAGAGTTCTCCCTTATATAGTCTTTCAAATCAGGGTTTGCAATCAATGTTAGCTTGGTAACAAAGCATTCAATATTCACCGTTAGATGAAAACCTGATTAGATTCAAGCTAATATTTCTCAACCGTTAGATCGAAAACTTAGCTTGTTATACACACATGAAATGCACATTTCTAGGCTTGCGTAACCGTACCAAAACATGTACATTTGTTGGTTCAACAATAGTTAACCAAAAGGTTAGCCATATGAGCAATTTCATATCAACCATATTCTTCTTCACCATAACTAGTCCAAATGACTCAAATGAACTAGTTAGAGAGTTGTTCAATTGCTTAGATCTTTATGTAACTACACAAGACACAATTGAAGTAAAAACGATTTGATTCACTCGAATCGGTTCATGAACTTTATAGCCACGGTTTGCAAAAGCATTCCTTAGTTTATTTAAACATGAGTTCAAGAACAATCGTTTTTAGATATAACCAAACTCAAGTTCGCGGACTGGGTCCGCGGACTTAAGTTCACGGAAGGAGTTCACAAACTCCAGCAGAAATTCTCAGGTCGAGAACTTCCGCCAGTTCGCGGACTTGGCTCACGCCACCATTCCGATTCTCTTGATCAACTAAGTTCGCAAACTTTGGTTCAAGGAATAAGGACTTATACATATATGTGTTTCCACAACAATGCTTATATCCTACCATGGTTATGTAATTTAAACTCTCATTTCAATCATTGAAACATTCTCAGAGGACATTATATAATTGTTATTCACAAACCATTTTTCGTCAGAGCAATTTTCAAAGTGATTAAAACATAACATGAATTTCTTCACTAGCTTACCAACACATATTTCGAGAAATAGATAGGCGAGATAAACTCGGCTCGAAATACCAAATGTGTATAATCTTAGTATATATAGCAAAACGACTTTTGTCTCAAGATAGGAGATAAATAGACTTTTGAGTGATAGATAAGTTCAAGTCTCCACATACCTTTTAGTCGATGAAGTTCCACCGGTTCCTTGAGTAGTCCTTCCTCTTGTATGATGATTGCCATGGAGTTCTTGAGCTCAACTACACTTTGTATCCTAGTCCGAGACCTTTGCTATAGTAGACTAGAAATCAAGACTTATAGTTTTGATCACTAACATTGACAAACATGCTTGAGATAGCAACGCATGCGAGTTCGACTGAGCAATGCTCTAACAATCTCCCCCTTTGTCAATTTTAGTGACAAAACTATCAATACATATGGAATACAAAAAATAAATAAATAAACTTTTGTAGCTCCTATTCCACATGTCTAATCTTCAACATTACTCGAAATCTTCGTCACTTCCAAGTACTCCAATGATCCCAAAGGGTGTAAGTTTAGCATCATCGTTGTTGAAAATCCGTAGCTATAACAACAACAAAACAAGAGTTCTCAGTCATCGTTATATAGTGTCATAGTATCATTACACAGCGTCAAAGTTCAATTATATCACAACTTCAACAACAATACTATGGTGATATGTATCACCCCCCCTAGTCAATACTCCATCTCACATGGAAACCACTCCCCCTTACATAATGATCCGAAAACCATATGTATTTGTAGTGTGAACTACATATTAATTCTCCCCCTTTTTGTCAATAAAATTGGCAAAGGCAAAAGAACGGGATCCTAATGAAATTTCCGAAAGAGACATTTTCATGACCAAAAGAAAGAAAACACATATCATCTTATTTAGATGCAATCATAAAGCCGAAGCTAAATGCATTCATCAAGGAGTTTAAAAATACAAGATAACCCCTCAAATATTCCACAGCCGCACTCCCCACAAAGATTTGGCAATTAAGCACAAGTTCAATTAAGAACTCTCCCCCATAATATGTCATTCCCGAAAGAACAACAAGAGCGACCTTAATTTCAAGAGAAAAGAAGGATTTCTTTGGACATAACAAATCACATACAAGTATGAATTTGAATCCAAAATACTCAATTAAATTAACCACAAGAGACCCCATGATTAATTTAATCGGATATGCTCAACATAAGTGAACTTATGGAGACTCAAAAATACTCAATTAGATTAATCACAAGATAACCCATAATTAATCTAATCGAAATACACAACCAAACTAATCACAAAAGTAATCAATTTAATTGGCCATACTCGACATAAGAGAATCTATGGAGCAATGACTAAGTTAATCATAAGAAAACAATCAACCCAGTCAACAGTGCTCAAACATAAGAAAACTTACGGAGCCATAACTAAATAACCAAACAAGATGATTAATTTAGTTGATTATGCTCGACATAACAACAAAGCTAATCATAAAAATAATCAACTTGGTCGTTTAGTGCTCAACATAAGACACATTACGGAGCCTCACAGTAATACATAAAATATGGATCAGGGAAGATCAATTACTGCGGAATACACAAGGATTCATTCTATTTTCCATCACTATTTGCATAACGACATACAATACACATAATCCTTGTAAACAAAAGATTTTAACCTATCTTCCATCAAAAATTAACAATATAGGCTTAACTTTTGTATTTGTCAAAAGTCCATTCATTCTTTTATCAATATAAGCATATCGACTTACGAAAGACTTTACTTTTGACAAGATATGGGACAATAACAGTTCACGGACGCAAACACACATATCCCATAACAATTTGCAATATATAAAACCATAAAGATTAATATTGCAAAAATCATCTTCCAAACAGTTTTAGAATTTAAACAAATAAATCTAAAAACATGAAGATGAAAACGTTGGACATAGCTATGTGTAATCACTATAATGGCTATTCCAAACTCTATTTATTCTTCTAAACAAAACAAAAATAGAAGATTTACTAGATGTTAAGACCTTTGAAGAATTCTTTATCGTCCCCGAACTCCTTGTCGTCAACAGCCATTGGGACGTAAGGTTCATTAAGGTAGGAGTTTATATCAATAAACCTTCTTGGCTGATGACGTCGAACTAGGGCCTTCTGAATCTCATGAGTTTTATATACAAAAGCCTTTATTTGTTGAATCTCCTTTCGCATCTCCTTCAACACTTCAAGAACATCAGAAAACTTCTGAGAGTTTGAAGGAACGGCTCTTGGCTTCCTCACATTCCTTTTTTTTTTCAATATCGGAGCTAACGGCGACTTCTCTTTTTCCTTCATGATTGATGGCTTAACAATCTTATTAACATCCTTTCCATCAGAAGACATGATACTTGGAGCATCCATAGACGTATGGGTTTGTGAGAGGAAATCACAATCTCAACAAGTAGTCTTGGGATAAAAAGGAGTTTCAAGGAAGGAAAAAGAATGTAGGGTTTCGAAACCTTTAACAGGTTCGTACACGTCCAACTCTCAACCCTATAAAGAGTAGAATTGACGATGATAACCCTCTCTTTTGTTGATAGACAGGAAAGAGTAAAAACTAAGAAAAGAAGAGGAAAAAAAAATAATCCTAAAGCCTGAGAGGTACAAAATCATTGTCTCTTTTGATCAGGCACATGAGACAAGATTTCCAACAACAACACAATTAAGTTGTGTTGCGGTGAACAACAATTTGTCCACCATTTTCCTCTTGTGAGGAATCTACAGACCTCTGTCTATCAAAACGACTTGACCATACTTTCTTCTCTAATGGTCTTGGTCTATCCTTAGAAATTAACTTCTTAGACGAAGACAAAATCTTACATACCTCAGCAGTTTTCTGAGCGATTTTAAGCTTGTGTGCTAATCGATTTGCTCTTCGTTGAAGTTTGTTGACGTGCCTCAATTGGTATTTGTACTTGTAACACTTTGATAGTTCATGACCATTTTGAGAACAAAACGAGCACGTCAATCTTGGATAATATTCAGGCATCTGAGATGTGCACGCAACTAGACACATAGTGGAACCTAAAACATTACAAACAGAGTTTCCAAAGAATAGGTCAACTTCTTCCAGACTAGTTGGGTTTTCTTCTGAAAGAATATCAAGATTGATGTATATATTGCTACAATTATCAAAATCAATATTTTAACCAAGAAGTGCAACACTTGATTTCTCGTCTTCATTAGAATCATAGTTGTCAGACAATTCATCAAGAGTTGCAGCAAGACCTTTGTTCCTAGTGTATTTTCTACGATTAGGGCACTCGTTTGCAAAATGACCAAATCCTTTACACTTAAAGCACTGAGGCATATCCTCGTCATCAATTTCATCTGTATCCCTATTTTTAGGAGGAACACGATTATGAGGTTTGACTGATGCTTTAGGCTTATCTCTGGAAAACCGTTTACTTATCTTCAACAGAAGATCCCTAAACTATCTTGTGATCATCGAGACTGACTTGTCAAGATCTTCATCTGATGAATCTGTCTCAGAGTGATCATCTTCAGAGATATACACTTTTTTACTTTTATCAAGTAATTTAGTGTCCTTTAGTGCTTTGAACGCAACATGGATGAATGTTCGTGATCAAAGATCTTAAGCTTCCCAACCAGCGTATTTCTGGAGAGATTATCTAGGTTATTTCCCTCAACGATGGCATGCTTCTTAGAGTCGTATCTAGATGGCAGCGATCTAAGAATTTTCATCACAATGTCCTTTTCAGGAATAGTTGTAGTTGCAGGAAATCCCACACTACACCCCTCACTCGAATTTGTTTAATCAACCCATTTGAAGATGAATAACAATATATTTTATTAATTGTTTCCTTGAAAGATTTACAAAGAAATGTAGAACAGAGCTAAAGAAATTACAATCACTCTTAATTTTCTCTCTCCTAATGACTTGCTTAACAATTCAAAAAAGGATCTCTCCTACAACAGACTTACTCGACCCTTTATATAGGGTATTACATAGTGGATGACAACTAAGCTGTCCTTTATTTTCGGGAATTCTTCGCGAAGCATCGCAAATATGTAAGTGTTAGACTTCGCGACACTCCTAAATCTCGCCAAGTCTTCACACTTTTCTCATGTTCGTTTGTCGTCATCTCGATGCGTCATTTAAATTATTTCCTTGCGACTCCTTCGCAAAGTAGTTGTTTATTACTCTCGCGAAGTATTCTTTGTCGCGATATTCTGGTCCTACATCTTGCCTCTTCTCATGTCTTCTCTGCGAAGAGAATGTCATGAGAACCAATTTTTAAAGTGCCGCAATCTGCTCATCTTTATCTCGCGATTGTTCATTTTTACTCGTTTTATTTATGTACGGAATTTATTACAGGTGTTTCTTCTTCCACTCTTTTCTTGACACGTCTCTTTCAACCGTTTATTCTTGACCATTCAT
This sequence comes from Papaver armeniacum, assembly GCA_023531295.1. NCBI lineage: Eukaryota > Viridiplantae > Streptophyta > Magnoliopsida > Ranunculales > Papaveraceae > Papaver > Papaver armeniacum. The sequence goes on along the minus strand of JAJJWW010009328.1, from coordinate 136,089 downwards.
GTCCCATCTCGCATTAAATACATTTTTTTTCTTGAGGATTCTCTCCTCTATATATAGCTTTCTTACCCTTCTCTTTTTCTCTTTTATTTTCCCTCTGCAACTTTCATTTAACTTTCTTCTTCCGCAATTTGCGCTATCAAGCTCTCAGTCCTCCCCTTCAATTCTCTCAATCTTCCATTCCCCATTCATTCCCATACTATATCAATGGCTTCATTGGGTCGTACATATAAACCCCTTTTTGAAGATACTCAAAAGAAATTAAAAGAGAAGGGTTTCATCTTATCAACCATTCCTGATCAAGAATCTTCGTCTATTCTCTCTCGCAAAATCGTTTTCGATCATCAATGTGATGATCATAAAATCATAGTCTCGCTAGGTCAACTCCTCGCAGACTTCCCATTCCTCTATATAATCCCGAGATACCATTATTCTATGAAATCCTTGCTCATGAAAAATTCTCGCGAGTCAGTTCTATCAGTTGAGTGGCGACTGCATCCGCTTGATGCTTGAATTCGCAAACCGCGGCGCTGGTAAAGGATCTTTATATCCTGTTAATGTTAGAGATCCTAACTTTGCAAATTTGGAGATAGTCCCTGAGAAGTATACTGTAGAAAATTTCTTTGCGAATTATGCAGTAATAAACATGAGAAATGATAAATCTCGCTGGGGCGCTCGACTGAAAAAAATAGATAATGTTTCCGATGACAAGCTGCTTATGCATGACATTGATTGGCATTCGGGCAATAATAGTACTCCCCGCCATTCTAAAGATGAGAAGTGGTGGGTTGTTCCTTTATTTTTGAGTGGACCTTACATTGCAGGTTCACATGTTCTCCCTGCACATCTCATGAATTACCATCCTTGGGAGTTTAAGTGGCATGAGGAGACAAAAGAGGTATACTTCCTTTCTTCAATTTCGCTTTGCGACATCTTCTTCCTCTTTTATTTATTAACTTTCAAAAAATTTAGATCACCAGAATGAGAAAGAAATATAAAGAAAATCCAAAGCCGAGTACCACAGCGATACTTCGATCGCTCACGGATGAAGTAAGAAACATTTTCTTTTGTTATTTTAAACAATATTGTTGCCTCTGTTTCTTATCTTCATGCGTATGCGAAGGTTGAAATTGAAGAAGTCGAAGTCTGCGAAGGCTAAAGGCAAGGACAAAACTACTTTTCGCAAGGACAAGTCTTCGCTCCGCTTTCTAAGAAACGGAAAACCCATCTCTCTTCTTATTGTAGTTCTCAAATGAGAGATGAGAACTCGACGAAGATGAAAATGAGATTGGTACTTCTTCCGCAAGGAGAATCATTCAATCACCTCTTTATGGCGCAATTGTCTAGTATCTTTTCCGATTCTATGCAAGGATTGGTAGATGAGCATTTAACTGCTACTTGCGAAGCTCTCGCTAAGATTTGCGATGCCCCACTGCTGGAGGATAATGAGTCTTTTCGCGGGGTTTCCCGAACAGTGACTTCTAGTTTCTTAAACGCTCTGAATGCTTTGGTATGTTCGTATCCCTTTATTTCTTTGTGACTTCAATTATAAGCTTTATCTTAATCGTTCCCATATTTCCTTTATAGTCTGGGAGAGCTTCTTTTGTCGTTGCCTCAGACCTTGAAAAAAGACACCACAATCTTGAAAAGAAAAATTTGCAACTTAAAGAGAAAATCCGAGAACTAGAGGTTGAAGGCTGCGATATCTCGCAAGAAAGATGAAAGAATTAAACAGCTGGAAGCTGAGCTTACTTCTCAACAGAATAGAGTATCTACTCTTCAAAGTGCAAATCAACAGCTTTATGGTATAACAATATTTACTCCTCAAATCCTTTTTACTTTATCATTTGCTTTTCTTTGCCTGACTTACTATTTTCGCAGACATATATAATCTCTCTGAAGAAGCCATTCTTCTCCACTCATTTCCCGAGCCCATGGATGATGATGTCCTTCTTACTCATCTCAATGAATCTCTAAGTAGTTCCTCAAATAAGACTAACCTCCTTCCATTAAAGGATCTTCAATCCAAATATCATCTCTTAGAGATCGAGCATAGAGCTAGTTTAAGTTTAGCTAATCAATTTAAACGAATGTACCTTAATTCCCATAATAAAACCAAAACCTTAAGGAAGAAAATTAGTAATCTCATAGATGAGAAAGATCGCATTACTAACAGAGTGCACAGGCATTAGCAAAATTTCAAAAGTCTCTTCTCGAAGTACAAATTGAACGAGATGAATCCCTTCGCCGGAATGCCATACTTATCGAGCGAGAAGAACAAGTTCGTTCACTTCTTGTTATAAATAATGATGATGAGTTTGCTTGGGCTGCGAAGGTTCTAGATAATGCCGGGAATAATTTAGGTGTTGATGTTAGCCTTCATGCCGAGCATACCGCCTTGGTTAAGGATATGATATCTCGACGAGAGAAGGTTGTTTATTATACTTTCTGTTTCTTATTTCCGTAGCATTCTTTGTTAAATTGTTAATATATTGTCATATGTTCTGCGAGAATCCGAGAAAAGACTTCAAACAAGGATTGAAGAACTTGAGTCTCGAAAAGGACAACTCGCACAAGACTTTTCTCTTCGCAACAACAAATATTCTAAGTCAAGAAACAACGCAAGCTACGGTGGCGAACTTTAATAATTATGCATTCGTTTTCGCAATCAAACTATTGAGATAGTTTGCAATGATCACAAGATTCCTCTTAGTTCATATCCTTGTCTTCGCGAGAATATTCCTGAAGATACACTTTTCTCAGATGTCTCTGATAGTGATGCTAGCGAAGCAGAAGAATCTGGCGAAGAGAATGATGAAATCAAGAATCCGACCAAGAAGATGATTCTTCAAAGAAATAACTTCTTTTTCTTCTTTCGCTACTTGTAATATATATACTCTTTCAATCTTCTTGGATTGTCAAATATGAATTCAATCTTTGTTTTCTTTAATTGCACATATTAATCAAGCAATTCTCTTTTATAATTCGACTAACTAGTATTATGAATGCATAAATTCCTCATATGGAAATGAATAACAAAACTTTATCCTATTCATTCCCATACTTGCCTCTGTTATTCATTTTCAAATGAGAGATTTACCTTTGTTATCTGTTTTCATGAGCATATTGAAGCTCGTTATTGCGACAAGATCGCAGAATGTCTCCATAAATGAAGAAATCCGTTAATCTTGCCTTATCGTTTTTGTGTGGTCTTATTTTGCCTTCCTAATTAAAGGTCTTATTTCGCCACCCCTCGTTGCGACAAGACCGCAGGACGTCTTTACATTTTCATGTAATGACCCATTGACCTTGTCTTATCATTTACTAAGTATTTTTTCCTCTGCAGGATATTTTATCCGCGACAATATGACAGGCTTAAATACTCTTGCGAGTGTAAAATCCCATGACATTATCGTCTCTCGACGAAATCGCAGGACGTTTTTGCATTTTCATGCAATAACCCATTGATCTCGCCTTATCCTTGCGTCGGTATTATTGCCTCTACAGATCATTGCACAAATATGACAAGCCTATATTTCCTTACGAAAATAAAGTCTCATGACATTTGCGTCTTTTGACACTTATCAGCTCCCTAATGGAGGGTGCCGCCCTTATCATCTCCCCTGGTTGCCCCTTCAAGGAGGCGTACATCGGCCATACAAGACTAGCTCCTCCCATCCGGTCTTAACAAAGCAGCGGTTGTTTTCGCAACCTCTTATCCCTTATACCTATAGGGCTTATGGTTACGAGATTGCACCCTAAGTGGAGTTTTCTTCGAGTAGCCGAGTGCGGCATGTGCCAAGACTTGTCAAGAGTGGTAAGGAAGTTCCATGCTCCCCGCACTCTTGACTCAACCGTGTACCTCGGCGCCTTGGTCATACGCTCGACTCCTTGGAAGAGACCCTCGGTCGTCCAACCAGTATAACCTTATATAGTTGGAAATCCAAGGTATCTCTCCCGATGGATGTTATTATCCCCAATCTCCATGACTCGAGGTTCCGGGAGCGGTGTAACCTTTTCACCGAGCCACGTCAAGAGATACCCCTTATATGACGCACTTTAGGTCTTACATTTGCCTCTTACGAAATATTATTCGCGAACTAGGGTGTACGCCATAAAGGTTTGTCCCATTCACTCACTCATTCATTTTTGTTAATTCAATTAATCATTCATTCTTGATAATTTCATGTTATTTTGCTTGCGATGCTATCGCATAATTTTGCTTTGTTTGCAACATTCTCTTTTCAACTCTTCAATCGGATTTTCATACATTCTTGATCGCGAGATTCTCGTACATTTCTTCTTCAATTATTATTTCTTCCTCCTACTTTTGATATGCCTCTGTCACTTAATTTTGATAATAACAACTATTCACTTCTTATACCTTTTGATCCTACTATTTTCTGTCTCTGCACCATTCAAATCTCTTAATGTTTCCTTTCCATCATAATTTTTCAATTGTCTTTATGCATTCACTTCGCAAAGCGTTTTCAACTACTTTTATTCTTCTTGTCCTTGACGTGCCTTCGCCACTTAATCCTTGTCACTTCTCGCAATTATTCACTTCTTATACCTTTTACTCCTGCTTCCCTCTGCCTCTGTATCATTAAAACTTCTGAATGATTCTTTTCCAAAGATGACTTTCAACTGCCTTCATATCTTCACCTCGCAATGTGTCTTCTCTTCTTATATTTATGCTATCTACCATCAATCTTTCTTTTCTTTGTTCTTCTTTTATGTTCTTCTTCCATCCCTCTTTTTTTGCGGCTCTCTCTTCACAGCTCTCCACATCAATCTCATAACATTTTTCCCCTTCTATCCAATCTCCCTTTATAATTCCAACTCCACTAGGATAGGGAAACTTTATACACTGATGATACGTTGACGCCACACCCAGAATTTCGTGCAACCATGGCCTTCCAATCAATGCATTATAAGGGGACTCCACATCGACCACACAAAACAAGATATCAGTTGACAGTCCTTGCAAAGGTATTCTCATGTGTACTTCTCCTTTGGGCTTGTTCGCGGTACCATTGAAACCATATATTTTGTAAGTTGAAGGGATCAAATCTTCATCCTTTCCTCCCATAGTCTTGTAAGTATGGTAAAAAAGAATGTTGATCGAGCTCCCAAAGATCGATTAATATTCTATTTATTGCCCAAAGAAGTTTCTGCCTCATCATCTTCCCCATCAATGGGTTTTGGATTAATATCCGTTTACCACCAACGGGTTATCATGTATTTCTCTTCTTTTGGGTATTTCTTCCGCGAGAAAGAGATAATCTGCATGAATCGCCACTCTTTTAATCGCGATTTCCTCGCGATGTTCATTACCTCCGATTATTAACATCCCTCGCAAAAACTCCTCTGAGTACGTTATCATGAAAATCTTCAATGGTGCGATATGAATGAACAATGGAGTTGCAAAACAAATTTTTAGCTTTCGCCCCAACTTTTATCATGAACGTTTCTTTTCCCTTTGATGGTGGCGGTAAATGTTGAACTTTCTCTTCGCTTTTTAAAAGTGATTCAGCTTCCCCGATCAATCATTCTAAGGATAATTCTTTTGATGTTTCGGCAGTCATTTGTCAGATGTCCATGAAAACGATGATAAGAACAGAATTCGTGACTTCTATCACCTGGTGGCGGTTCACTCCCCATGTTCCATGGTGCAGGTATATTGTCCATCAAGAGTATAGCTTCCCATATCTTCTCCACACTAGTGTTTAGTGGTGGCATCTTGATTTCTTCCCATACTACTCTATGTCGTCGTTGCCCTCCATGATAATTCTGTTTTTTGACTTCCATAGGTTTCTTGCGGGTGATCAAGTCTCTGAATTTTGTTCGGGCCGCTACGATTGTAGTAGTTTCTTTCTCTTTCAAATTCTTCCTGATCTCGACTTCCCATCGCTACTAATTTTGGCTGTCCATCATCTACCACTTTTTCTTGTTGCCCTTGCGAGGTACTCGCCACTGTTTGTATTAATCTGGCAACAAACTTGCATTCGCAAAGACACTTGAACTTATATTCGCGATGGGTACGATTCTACTTCATTTTGTCTTTCCTCCAAAGCAATATATTCCTCTTGCGCTTCTCTCAATTCGGTCATCGTGATTGTATTCTTGACTCGAAAACTTGAATATATAATAAGTTGGTTGCGAACATAGCATTTATGAATGATAGTATGAGATATCTTTCATCCACCCCGTCCAGCCATTTCGCTACACATTGTCTTCCATCTTACGGTCGGATGTCTCAAGCTCTCGCCAACTCTTTGTTTTAGCCCAAATACATCTTCAATGCCAGGTCGCGAAGAGTTGTTACTTATATACGCCCTAAAAATATAGCTTGTAAATGATTGAATGACGTGATTGTATTCCTTGGTAGACCCTCAAACCATTTCAACGCTTCTCCCGTTAAACTCGACGCAAAGTATTTGCACAATATAACATCATGGTTTTCCCATTGTAGCATACATCTCACGTAAGCCTTGATGTGTTGTACTGCACAAGTTGACCCATCAAAAATGCTAGTTAATCTTTGGTAAGTTGCACTTTGGGGGAATTCCTCCTAGCTGCACTTCTAATGTAAAAGGATTTTTCGCACCCTCTGCGATAGCTTCATCTAACTCGTCTTCTCCCTCCTTCTCTTCTGCTGTTCAATATTCCTCTCATCTCTGCCAATTCTCGCAGAATTTGTTCATTTGCCCCAGAATTTGAATTTATCGGTCTCTTTAATTCTGCTTTCCTCCTTCTTCGTTCGTGTCTACTTTTTTGTATTCTTTCATATTCTTCGTTGATATCTCCATTGTTGCGATTTCGCTCGCGCCTTCTTTCTCGATTGTCATGATTATTCTGCCGAATCGCCTCTTCCAATTCCCGATTTTCCATCTCTGCTCTCAATATTTCTCTCTCGCGAGCTAAACGCGCTTGTTCAGTATAATATTTTTCAATGTCATCTTCAATTTCCTTTTGTTTCCTTTGTGTTTCTCTCCCATGTAATATTCTCCTTCCTTCTTCTTGATTTTCTTCATTAATCAAGTTATTCTGCCCTTGAGGGCCGCTATCTTCCCGATTTCCATCATTTTGATCATTCACCAAAATATAACGATTCTCTACTAATTCTCTCTCTCCACGACCTCCTTCACCAAAATTTAACTCTCTTTCCAAATTTTCTTCATTAACGTTTTCTGCAGGTATAATATTTTTCAATGTCATCTTCAATTTCCTTTTGTTTCCTTTGTGTTTCTCTCCCATGTAGTATTCTCCTTCCTTCTTCTTGATTTTCTTCATTAACTGGGTTATTCTGCCCTTGAGGCTGCCTATCTTCCTGATTTCCATCATTTTGATCATTCACCAAAATATAACGATTCTCTACTAATTCTCTCTCTCCACGACCTCCTTCACCAAAATTTAACTCTCTTTCCAAATTTTCTTCATTAACGTTTTCTGCAGGTAATGTTCTTCTCACGTTTTCTCTAATCGATCCTGATCTCGATCTGTTATTACTCCTTGATCTTCTATTTTGCAACCTCCTATTTTCCATCCTTAATTCGTGGTTTTGCCTTGTTAAATTTGCGCGTTCTTCCGCTTCTAACCGCCTTTCTTCATGTATTATCTGTCTCAACGCTTCTAACGTCAGCAATTTCTTCATTTCCACGAATTGTTTCTCCCATCTCTTCTCGATTTCTCTCTTCTTGTCCACTATTCATCAATTGTTGCACTTCTTCTCTTTCTTCCATAGAGTCTGATCTCCATGTATGCACGCTCACCCTATCATAATCGATTACTCTGTTTAGTACTGGTTGAATTGGTGGTTGAGTTGGTGGTTGAATTGATGGTTGAATTGGTGGTTGAATTGGTAGTTGAATTCGAACTTCTTCTCCATTTCTTGCATTTATCCTTGATGGTTCACCTACTTCATTTCTCCTTTCTCCAACTAATCTTCCACTTCTCCTTACGATCGTTGGTTGTTCTGATGCATTCTTTCTTCTAGCCATTTCTCAATTTCAGTAACTTGTTAAAAATTATTCGAGATTTCTTTCTTGTTACACCTGATTCTTCCAATTCACAAGATTGATCTTCTACTCATCCCTGTTTCTAGCGCATATGTAGTTGCAGGAAATCCCACACTACACCCCTCACTCGAATTTGTTTAATCAACCCATTTGAAGATGAATAACAATATATTTTATTAATTGTTTCCTTGAAAGATTTACAAAGAAATGTAGAACAGAGCTAAAGAAATTACAATCACTCTTAATTTTCTCTCTCCTAATGACTTGCTTAACAATTCAAAAAGGATCTCTCCTACAACAGACTTACTCGACCCTTTATATAGGGTATTACATAGTGGATGACAACTAAAGTCTGTCCTTTATTTTCGGGAATTCTTCGCGAAGCGTCGCAAATATGTAAGTGTTAGACTTCGCGACACTCCTAAATCTCGCCAAGTCTTCACACTTTTCTCATGTTCTGGCTGTCGTCATCTGATGCGTCATTTAAATTATTTCCTTGCGACTCCTTCGCAAAGTAGTTGTTTATTACTCTCGCGAAGTATTGCTGTCGCGATATTCTGGTCCTACAATAGTCATACCCAATGCAAAAGATGCATTAACAATTTCAGACACTTTTTGATTAAACTCATCAAATGTTTCTTCATCTGCCATAAGAAGGTTTTCCCAATCGGAATTAAGGTTTTGAAGCCTAGCTTCCTTTTCACTGGTATTACTTTCGAATACGGTTTCTAATATATCCCAAGCTTCTTTAGACTTAGTGCAATTTGACACATGGTGCTGAAGATTTGGGGTAATGGCATGTATGGTGGCATTCAAACCGTCGGAATTTTGCTTTGCAGCAAGTATCTCGGCATGACTGTAATCACCAATATTTTTGGTAACGTTTACATTACCTACTGCCACAACGGGAGCATCATAGCCATTAACAACATATACCCAAGATTGAAAATCACGTGCTTGAAGAAAAGCTCGCATAGCAATTTTCCACCATAAGTGATTAGATCCATCGAAGACTGGTGGTACGTTAATTGAGATAGAACCTCTGTCCATTGAGTCAGATCGCTACAAACACAGACTTGTAAGGTCTTGAACGTATTTGCCTGCTTTGATACCAATTGAAAAAGCGGGGGTACAACAACCATACCCAATATTTCGCTTAGCAATCTGTATGGACAAACTCCAATATACTTTCTAGAGAATCAACTAGACAGTCAGACTCAATCTAGAAAAAAGTATATCAAAGAGTTTATATCTCAATCTCTCGATTTGATATATACTCAAGCAAATAGAAATCTGCGAGTCTTTATCAAATACTAGAGAGATAACTTAGATGGTACCAAAGACCAATATCCAAGTCTCAATCAATTTAAATCAACAACCAAAAGGTCGGATATTCTAATTGATTGAACAACGCACAATCTGTGATATTTCAATTATATAAACAAATATAATGCGGAAATAGAAATAACACAAACACCAGAATTTTGTTAACGAGGAAACCGAAAATGCAAAAAAACCCCGGGACCTAGTCCAGATTGAACACACACTATATTAAGCCGCTACAGATACTAGACTACTCTAAATTAACTTCAGTCTGGATTGTAGTTGAACCCCAACCAATCTCACACTGATCCAAGGTACAGTTATGATCCTACGTCTCTGATCCCAACAGGATGCTACGTACTTGATTCCCTTAGCTGATCTCACCCACAACTAAGAGTTGCTACGATCCAAAGTCGAAGACTTTAATAAATAAATTTGTATCACACAGAAAAGTCTACGGTAATAGATAAATCTGTCTCCCACGAATATACCTACGAGTTTTGTTTCGTCTTTTGATAAATCAAGGCGAACATGAACCAATCAATAACCCGGACTTATATTCCCGAAGAACATCCTAGTATTATCGATCACCTCACAATAATCTTAATCGACGCAGCGAAAAAGGTATTACGGAATCACAAACGATGAGATGTTTGTGACTTCTTTTATCTTGCCTATCGGAGATAGAAATCTCAAGCCAATTATTACAATTGTACTCGTATAATATAAACAGCAAGATCGGATCACACAACTACGAAAGTAGTATCGGTGCTGGGCTTCACAATCCCAATGAAGTCTTTAAGTCGTTAACCTGGTTTAGAGAAGAAAACCCAAGGCAAAAGGATAATTGACTCTAGCTTATACAACTAGTATCACATGTAAGGTGTGGGTATTAGGTTTCCCAGTTGCTAGAGTTCTCCTTATATAGTCTTTCAAATTAGGGTTTGCAATCAATGTTAGCTTGGTAACAAAGCATTCAATATTCACCGTTAGATGAAAACTGATTAGATTCAAGCTAATATTTCTCAACCATTAGATCGAAAACTTAGCTTGTTATACACACATGAAATGCACATTTCTAGGCTTGTGTAACCGTACCCAAACACGTACATTTGTTGGTTCAACAATAGTTAACCGAAAGGTTAGCCATATGAGCAATTTCATATCAACCATATTCTTCTTCACCATAACTAGTCCAAATGACTCAAATGAACTAGTTAGAGAGTTGTTCAATTGCTTAGATCTTTATGTAACTACACAAGACACAATTGAAGCAAAAAACGATTTGATTCACTCAGATCGGTTCATGAACTTTATAGCCACGGTTTGCAAAAGCATTCCTTAGTTTATTTAAACATGAGTTCAAGAACAATCGTTTTAGATATAACCAACTCAAGTTCGCGGACTGGGTTCGCGGACTTAAGTTCACGGAAGGAGTTCACAAACTCCAGCAGAAATTCTCGGGTCGAGAACTGATGAGTGCCAAATATTGCATATTTCTACACCTTTTTATTGGCATTTAACTCATCTTTTGTGCTCATAAATCAGATATTATCCCAGTTCTCAGATCTTCTTTGTTTTCAAGAATAAATATTTGTACTAATTAATTTTGTGTTTTTAGGTAATAAATAAAGTTCTGGAGAAATTGAGGAGCCAAAAGAGCGAAAATTGGAGGCAAGCGTCTATGGAGCAGAAGCCAAAGCCCGCGCGCGCATCAGTTGCAACCCAACAAGTAGCAACCCGTTTACAAGACATGGGCTTGAGCAGTCCAAGACCCGGCCCATAACCCGGATCCAAGCCCGTCTCTTCTAAACCGTTAGATTTGATCCATGTTCATCCTACGGCCGCATCATCCCACGCATCGGGTACCCCTGGATCCTACGGTCGCTCCATCCCTTGCATCAATCCTTGCTGTGCCCGCTCAACACCACATCCGCCTATATCATCCCCCATCGACCAGCCCCATCTTCTCTTTCTCTTTCTTTTCTCTCCTCCCCCGACAAACTCAGAGAAGCCATCCCATTCTCTTCTTCCCCGACCAAACCATGGCAGAGCCACCACCATCTCCTTCCCCTGACACCAGCCACACCACAGCCACCAACAGCCGCACCACCTTCACCTCCTAATTGCTCTCTATCTCTCTCATAGCTTCTTACCTAGAGGCTAAGTTTGAGATAGGAAGAACTAGGGTTAGGGTTTTGTCAACAGGAGGGAACCATCATCTCAGAGCCGAATTCACAGAGGAGAGCACAATTCAGCGACTTTGGGTGAGAGGGTATTCATTTATTTCCCAAGTAGAAGTGAATTAGGGTTTGTCTTTGCATGTATAAATTGGAAGTGGTAGTGTGATGTAAAGGGTTATGCCTGGACTATCCAGAGCACCAACTTAGTTTAATTTGTATTGTTTTAACTATGTTCTAAGTTAAATTGCTAGGGTGTTGATGAAACCCTAATTTCCATGTCATGCATATCTAATTTAGGTTTTATTCTTTTTGTGTATAATATGCTAGGATTAGTAATTAATTGATGAAGCTTATGACCCCGTGATGATTTATACTGTAAGAAGACAACTCATACTAGGGGGAGTTAGTAGAATTAGTTAATGAACATCTACCTTAAACCTTCAAGTGAAGGTACAAGAACATAGCTCAAATTACATTGCCTGAGCATGAGATTAGAGGTGGATTCACCACCATGGTGCTTTCCAAATTGTCACAACCTATTTGTTGTTTTAGTTTAGAGTTACAACAACAACTCAGTCGCATCGACACAAAACCAACTTACAACTGTGTTACACTTTCCTTGAATTCAGTCTAGCAAAGCCTTAGATCAACTTAAGCTACTCCATTTCCCTGTGGATCGACCTGTACTTGCCCTGTGTTACTAGCCGACACTGTGCACTTGCAGTATAACGTAGGAAAACATCTTTCAGAACCTACCAAGTTTTTGGCGCCGCTGCCGGGGATTTGGTAGTGTTGCTACGTTGTTTATTGGCTTGCTTCACTGATTTTCACTTCAACCCTGTATATATCTGCTTTGCATTGTTATTTTTAGCCCTGTATTAGTGTAACCGAGCTGTTAGTTTTCCTTTACTTGAATTTTCTATTGCACCCTGCATCTGTTAATGCATTTCAGTTAGCTTATCATTACTTCCATCAACCATATCATCTTAGTGCTTCTTGCTTGTAGCTTAGTTGTATGTGTAGCTTAGTTGTTAACCATTTGTGCATTCCCTTTTCAGTCCCTTATTGCATTCTGGTATTGCATTTATACATTTGCTAGTTTTTCATCTAATCTTGTTTACCTCATCTGTAGCATACCCTCACATCTATAGCTAAGCATCTGTAAAAATCAGCATGTTGTAGAGTAAGTGCATTTCATCATCCTGTGATAAATCAAGCATACTGGGTAACCCCTTCCCAGTCAGTCCAAATTACTCTCAGGCTTGTACAAGTATCAATATTGATCTCTTTACTTTAACCTGCACATTTAAGAACCGAGATTTCTTTTTGAGCTAGCAGTACTGTCTTTGCAGAAAATTAGCAAACCCAAGAAAAACAAGGAAAGTAGAGGAGCAGAACACAATTATTATTGGAGCTAAAACTGGTTGGTCATCCTAGAACTTCATGACATATTTGTGTGAATGATATACCACATGTTCCCTGATAACCTAGCTGCCTGACTAAACAATGTCCACTCCTGCATCATAGAGTATCTATGCACATGACCTGTAAGGCTGAGTAACCCAATTGATATCTGAATTGTGCAAGTGCATCTCAACTGATTAGTGCAGTATTTTTGAATCTGTGTGCATAATGATAAACAACTAGCTTTTGAGTCTCATGAACATGATGCTGTGATGGATGAATACCATGTATGTTCACTGAACCTTGAGACCTGCATGAATGCTGCTGACCTAACAAGCATAGTGTATTTGTGTGTGCATAACTGCCCTATCACATATATGCATGATTCTGTGTCACTTGAGAAAAATCTGTGTTTAGCTCCCATCTACCCTTAGCTTCCATTGGGTGTTCTGTGCTGAAATCCCTTAGCCTACATCTGCCCTGTGTTCAGCTCCAGCCCCTGAAGCTGTGAGTTTGAGCTACAACTTGGTTAACCAAGTTTGCTACAAGCCCTAGTTGATATCAACTAACCCAGTTGACATCAACTCAGCCTGTTGATACCCTGACACTAAACCCTACTGCTACCTTGCCTCATAACAAGTGCCCTGTGGTAGTGTTTAATTCAAACCCTGCTAAACATTGCTCATCTGCTAATGTCTACAAATCTGTGTGCATAATCTCTGGCCTTGGAATTTCACTTGTGTTGCATACCCTGATCATAGCCAGTGAAAACCCAAGGGGGTCAACTAAGCCAGTTGACACTCTGTGTCATGTCTGAGCAGCCTGCTGATCTGTGCAGCAGTGAAATTGTGCTAAACATCTTTGCTTGTGCACCAGTAAGTCATTAATTCCTGAACTGCTGCTAATTGAATGAATGCTTGCTGAGATTTGGTATCTGTGTGCATGTTTCTATGAAATTGGAGCTTAGCCAAACATGTTAATCACCTGCTAGTTGAGTGCTAGGTCATATGCTGAATATTCTCACCTGCAACCCTTGAAAACATGCTCACACCCCTGCAACTGTTGAGCTTGAATTGTTGACAGACCCCTTGCATAAGCTACCCTGTACACCCTACCCAATTGTTGCTTTCCTGGTGCTGTGCATAACCTGATCTGCACACAACCTGTGCAACATAATCTGTGCTTGGCCTGACCAGTGCTGTGCATCTGCAACAACTGGGCTGCACATAAACTGAAGCCCACATAAACTGGGCTCTGCTCCTGCCAAACTGGGCTGTAACCCACAACCATTGGGCTTTGCATTACCACTGGGTTGTGCATTTGCATACGACCTGGGCTCTGCATATCCTGAAGCCCTCATAACCTGAAGCCCTCATAACCTGGGCTACACATAACCTGGGCTTTGCATAACTTGGGCTGCACATTTGCAGCAACACCAAGCACTCCTGTGTGCTTAATTCTAAAAATTGGGTACCATTTTCTTGTATCATTTTTGCTTCTCTGTGTTGATATGATTTGATGTGTGCTAGGCTATGGTTGCTTCTTTTTGAGTTCAAATTGAGTTGCTAGATCATGTCAGGATTTTGGTCTGCAACTTGGGATGAAAACAAATCCATCAGAGAAATTGCTTATGTGCATGCTTCACCATATGAAACCCCCACAGACCATAGTAATTTTAGGGAATACTATGAACCTTCTCAGGGCCCTGACCTTGAATATTCACACCCTAATCATTATGAGCACATGTATCATCAACCACCATGGGAGGTTGAACAATGCTATCCACCCGTGAACCCTTGCATACAGTCTATAATGGAGAACCTCAAAATCATGGAGCAAAACAATGCTAGGTTTGAATTGAATGCAATGCATGATCATCCATATAGCACAATTTCTGAATTTCCCTTCTCTAGTGACCCTTGTGCACAGACATATACTGAGTATCCATATGAAGCATGCATACCCACTAGTGAAGGCTCCCCTTCAATTGAACAGCTCACTATGATGCTTCAAATGAATCTGACTCAGTTACAAAATGAAGAATGGAAGGAAGTTCATGATAGGATGTGTGCTTCTATTTCTACTCATGCACATGACACTGAATATGAACCTAATCTAGAGGTAGATGAGTGCACTAAAAATGCTACAATTTTGAATAGGGAAATGCAGTGTTATGATGATGATGATGAATATGAAGAGCATGTGTACTTTGAAAATGTAGTGGAATCTTTAGGTTTAGAGACATTAAGTTTCTCTTCTGTGAACCCTATGAATGATGCTTCTTCTAATATTCATACTTGTGCTGCTGAATTGGAGTCTGTGCAATTGTTCACTGAAAATGAGCATGTTATACCACCTGGTTGTGACTTGGGAATGCTTGAGAGTTTTGGCACCAATTATCTTATGCATGAGAATGAAATTTTGAGTAATGATGATTATGACATGGAGATTGATGAACTGTTTTATGCAAGTGAACATGATTTGTCTAATTCTCAGCCTAGGTCACAATGTGAAGTTTCTTGTGATATCCCTATGCATGAAACTGAAGATGATAATTATGGACTAGGGCTTGTAGAAATGTTTTATGAACATGAGCATGTCACAACACTTGTAGATGATTTGGGAGATATTGTTTTGAGTGATAATGTTACTCTTGAGCTCACACATGTGAACAACTTAGACATGCCCAACATCATGCCCATGTCACAGTCTGTTAGATTTCCACCCAACCTAGGTTTGGCTTGTAACAAAATTGCAAAACCAACTTTTCTGAAAATACCTAATTTAGGCCTAGAGCTTTGTGCTTCCCAAGTCCTCTTGGACTATTTTGCATCAAAGTATAACACCTTTAAGGAGCCACAGTTGGAATATGTATGTCTGCCTGTTCTTAGCAAAACTCATTTTGAGTTAGACCTTGTGCATGATGTACCTTTAAATTTGCAAGATTTTGTGCTCACAAACACATCTGTTGACAAGTTTAGGTTTGGGGGAAAATCATTCACTTATACAGTCTTACTTGCACTCTCATGTTATATATGTGTAAGGCTGTTGATGTTTCTGCATATCATCTTTTGGGTTGATCCTCAACTCTTTAGATTGTTGGTGTATGGTGAATTTTCATTGTATATAATCAAGTAGGACTTGTTAAATTTTCTATCTTGATTCGGTTGAGTCTTCTTTTTATTGTGCTAATCCGATATGATCTCCGCTGAGAATGTTGGATTCTAGCCTTGACTAATGAAGCTCTAACCTTGCTCTGCCAACATACCGGTAATCTCTTCCCTTTTCTCTACTCAACATAGTTCTCTTGGTATGTGACTTTTTGAATTTTTATCATATGTTGACACATTGAGGACAATGTTTGATTTAGGTTTGGGGGTGCATTTGCATTTGCATATAGAGTTTTTAGTCTTTTATTTCAAAAAAAAAAAAAAAAAATCAAAAAAAATCAAAAAAAATCAAAACTCTTTGTAAATACTTGCATAAAAACCTCCAACTTTTAGAGATTTTAGAGTCACTAGCATGCTTCTAGCTATGTTTACATAGAGAGTCTGACCGAAATAACAGAACTTGGAAGTATTGGAGAACACAATCGGGTTTCTTAGTTGATTAGAGTGTTAAAGTTGGATTTAACCATACTGGAGGGCGAATTAGGTGTTGTTTAGATATTCGGTAGTAGAATTGTGATCACCCATAGTGGAGACTACCCATTTTACATCAAGCGAGGCACCAACCTTCATTTTTTGCAACTTTCTAGAAAAGCTGTTAGAGTGTGTGTCACCGTACGTCAATTCCTGTAGGAATGGTGAGCTACCCAACTTCGCACCACTTTCAAGCACTATTTTTGATCTCTTGAGTGCTAATTTTGTCAATCATAAGGGTGACGTTTAAAGATGAAAACTCCTTCTAAATATCGATTTGCGATTAGCATCACTCTCTCCCTCTCAACAACATCAACAGATTCATAAAACACATCATCGTCAAAGAAACGGAGCATCATCAATATTTGAAGAAAAGTTGAAATAGTCCAAGGTTTACATGCAACAAAGAAGAGAAAAGAAAATAGGATGAGAATTAGTGAAGTTTATGAAATCAAGACAATACAAGTTTTATTGTTTTATTGTTATTTTCATTTCATGTATGTTCAATTCTAAAAAAAAAAAAAAAAATGTTTGTCAAGTTTTTGTGAAGTTCAGAAGTTCATCATCAGCTATTGAAGACCGAAGACCGAAGATTGAAGACGTTTCTATGAATGCTAGGAGAGAGTGATATTAATTTCCGATCGGGTGAGAAGGTAAGTGAGTACTCCCATCCTTGCTAATGGTTGATTTCTTTTCTTAGAGATCATCAGAAAAGATTCTTTTTGTCCACAACTCGTGGAGTCTCCGAAATTATTTCGGAAGGTTATCCTTCTCATCTTCAACGTGTGCGGGATTTCTCTCTTTATTCCCGCTCGCACACATGAGAGACTAAAAAGCGGTCTTTTTGAGTGCAATTATCATAAAACCCTATTGGTGAGGCAGAAGTCGAGGCTTATGATCACAATCGAATCCGAATTCTTTCATATGGTATGGTTATTTCTCGCTAAGCACTTAAGGATGAGAATGCGTTCTTTGGTAGTTCTAACTTCTTGTTACTAGCATGCAGAAACTCTATGTCCTCATAGCTCCTTGGATGCTTGAGACTCTTTTACACTCGAAGTTGGAGAAGGTTTTGTGGGTACACCTCTGGTAAACCCTCACGAGACTACAACTCGTCCACTAGGGACACCTAGGGGTTTAAAGGCTTAGTGCATACGCTAAATGCATTCGAGAGACTGCGACAATGGTATAGTTAGGATTTCTTAATTTCTGTTTCACTTGAGGACAAGTAAAATTCAGTTTGGGGTATTTGATGAGTGCCAAATATTGCATATTTCTATACCTTTTTATTGGCATTTAACTCATCTTTTGTGCTCATAAATCAGATATTATCCCGTATTCTCGTATCTTCTTTGTTTTCAAGAATAAATATTTGTACTAATTAATTTTGTGTTTTTAGGTAATAAATAAAGTTCGGAGAAATTGAGGAGCCAAAAGAGCGAGAAAATTGGAGGCAAGCGTCTATGGAGCAGAAGAAAGCCAAAGCCGCATCATCGGTTGCAACCCAACAAGTAGCAACCCATTTACAAGACATGGGCTTGAGCAGGTCAAGACCCGGACCATAACCCGGATCCAAGCCCGTCTCTTCTGAACCGTTAGATTTGATCCATGTTCATCCTACGGCCGCATCATCTCACGCATCGGGTACCCCTGGATCCTACGGTCGCTCCATCCCTTGCATCAATCCTTGCTGTGCCCGCTCAACACCACATCCTCCTATATCATCCCCCATCGACCAGCCCCATCTTCTCTTTCTCTTTCTTTTCTCTCCTCCCCCGATAAACTCAGAGAAGCCATCCCCTTCTCTTCTTCCCCGACCAAACCATGGCAGAGCCACCACCATCTCCTTCCCCTGACACCAGCCACACCACAGCCACCAACAGACGCACCACCTTCACCTCCTAATTGCTCTCTATCTCTCTCATAGCTTCTTACCTAGAGGCTAAGTTTGAGATAGGAAGAACTAGGGTTAGGATTTTGTTAACATGAGGGAACCATCATCTCAGAGCCGAATTCACAGAGGAGAGCACAATTCAGCGACTTTGGGTGAGAGGGTATTCATTTATTTCCCAAGTAGAAGTGAATTAGGGTTTGTCTGCATGTATAAATTGGAAGTGGTAGTGTGATGTAAAGGGTTATGCTGGACTAGCCGGAGAGCACCAACTTAGTTTAATTTGTATTGTTTTAACTATGTTCTAAGTTAAATTGCTAGGGTGTTGATGAAACCCCTAATTTCCATGTCAAGCATATCTAATTTAGGTTTTATTCTTGATGTGTATAATATGCTAGGATTAGTAATTAATTGATGAAGCTTATGACCTGTGATGAGTTATACTTTGTAAGAAGATAACTCATACTAGGGGGAGTTAGTAGAATTAGTTAATGAACATCTACCTTAAACCTTCAAGTGAAGGTACAAGAACATAGCTCAAATTACATTGCATGAGCATGAGATTAGAGGTGGATTCACCACCCTGGTGCTTTCCAAATTGTCACAACCTATTTGCTGTTTTAGTTTAGAGTTACAACAACAACTCAGTCGCATCGACACAAAACCAACTTACAACTGTGTTACACTTTCCTTGAATTCAGTCTAGCAAAGCCTTAGATCAACTTAAGCCACTCCATTTCCCCGTGGATCGACTCAGACTTGCCCCGTGTTGCTAGCCGACACTGTGCACTTGCAGTATAACGTAGGAAAACATCTTTCAGAACCTACCAAGAACTTTCGCCAGTTCGCGGACTTGGCTCACACCACCGTTCCGGTTCTCTTGATCAACAAAGTTCGCAAACTTTGGTTCAAGGAATAAGGACTTATACATATATGTGTTTCCACATCAATGCTTATGTCCTACCATGGTTATGTAATCTAAACTCTCATTTCAATCATTGAAACATTCTCAGAGGACGTTATATAGTTGTTATTCACAAACCATTTTTCGTCAGAGCAATTTTCAAACTGATTGAAACATAACTTGACTTTCGTCACTAGGTAAAGATTAATTCGGCTAAAGCGAAAGCTTACCAACACATATTTCGAGAAATAGATAGGTGAGATAAACTCGGCTCGAAATACCAAATGTGTATAATCTTAGTATATATAGCAAAACGACTTTTGTCTCAAGATAGGAGATAAATAGACTTTTGAGTGATAGATAAGTTCAAGTCTCCACATACCTTTTAGTCAATGAAGTTCCACCGGTTCATTGAGTAGTCATTTGTCTTGTATGATGATTGCCATGGAGTTCTTGAGCTCAACTACACTTTTTATCCTAGTCCGAGACCTTAGCTATAATAGACTAGAAATCAAGACTTATAGTTTTGATCACTAACATTGAAAAACATGCTTGAGATAGCAACGCATGCGAGTTCGACCGAGCAATGCTCTAACATGGTGTATTTGGGTACCCTCGTCTTTTCAGCTCCAATCTAAGGTGGTGGTATTGTAATACCCCGATATTCGTCAGTGGTTGGCCGAATGGAATATAAGTAATGTTTGTCCTTTCCTAACACCGAGGACTTATGGGTTCACTTAATTGAGTTATGGAAAAAATTCTCGATTAAGTGTGCTCAAGCCGAGAGTAGTCACAAGATGGGTGATCTCTCGTGATGGGTACACTTGACCGAGTTGTGGAAAAACTTCACAGTTAAGCGTTCTCGGCCGGGATTAGTCACGGGATGGGTGACCTCTTTGGAAGGTTCTTGGATGACCGTAGTAGTAGTCGTTAAAATCTCACACTTCTTGGATAACCGCAGGGTAAGTGGAAACAATATCGGTGTTAGTTGGGATACAACTAGGGGTCGTTCGCTTGTGCTCGGGTAGGGGGAGTATGCTTGGGCGATTATGCCGAGCATCTTTGCTCTCATGAGACAAGGAACTTCTACATTATACTCGGCATAGTTGGCTCCGTAGTTGGCGTAAAACTTTGCGATTAAGCGTGCTTGGGCGGGAGTAATCTAGGGATAGGTGACCTCCGGGAAGTTGTTCTTGGATTACATCAGCGATGCCGTTGAAAACCCACACTTTCGGATAACCACATTAGCTAAGTTGGGGACAATATCGGTAGAGGGACGGGTCATTACACTAAGTCAAGATCACGTTCGAGATCAAAGTCAAAAACAAGGTATGTTTACAGATTGGTAAATAATGGAAACCCTATTATTTTTGGTAATAAAAAACCAACCGATATGTTGAATATCGGCGTTGTTAATGAACGAGAATCAAGATGGAGGTAAATCTTTTGCTTATCAGTTTAAGAAACGTATACATGTTTCAAAAATTGATGTTGATACTTTATCTGATCTGCCAACTCGTTATCAAACCGGAAACTTGGTAGTTAAGCTACCAAGATCAAGCCATATTCCGACTAGGGCTGAATGAAATATAATTTGGTTAGTTGTCTTGATTTCAAAAAGATAAATTTTGATGACGTGAAGAAGGATTTGCTTTATCAATGGAATTTAACTAGCATTGGTCAATTCATCCCTTGGATCAAATGTTTCTTCATCATCAAACTACAAAATGATGTTGATAAGAAGAGAGTTAATTATGAAGGTCTGTAGAAAGCTAAAGTCCACCAATTGAAGGTGCAAGAATCGACGCCTATGTTTGATCCTGAGAAGGAGAAGATCACTAGGGCAACTGTGTGATGTAGGTTGCCATTTCTACCTATTGAATTTTGGAATGAAGAACTATTATTTCGGATCTGCATGGTTCCTGGTAAGCCTGTTTTTTTAATAGATGCTAGAACCCTAACACATGAATACAGTTATTTTGCTAGCGTATTGGTTGATATTGATTTTTCCGAGTCAATCCGATATGAATTTATAATATAACTTGAAGGTGAATAAGGTTCATGGCAAGGCGTTGATATCCTCAATCAACCAATATTTTGCAAATATTGTATGGCGATTGGGCATAACAAAAGTGAATGCAAGCATGATGAACTAAAAGAAGCTACTGAAGCTGAGAAGGATCGGTCAAAAAACAATCTCTTTTAGAGCAGATCATGGAATGGAAAAAAAAACTAAAGAGCTAATTGAATGGGCAAACAAGTCTATTGTTGATGATGTTGATGCTACAAACAAAGAAAAGGGTGTTGCTTTCGGCAACAAACATACATATTTTCCCGATGATTCTAGTGACTATTTGCATAATGGGCCTAGTATTTCGCAACTTGAAGAAACTGAACACAACCATGATAATGGTATTCCACAACCGGTTGTAACTGAATCGCGCCATGATGGCGTTTCAAAACATAATGAAGATGGTTTACCCAGTAACACTACTGTTAAAACTGATGAAGTTGTAGTTATAGATACTAACGATGTAGATGAGGAAGAGGCTTATAAGGCTTATGATAAGGCTAAAAAAAAGGGCAAAGATTTGGCTGAGGCTACTAATTTAGCTAGGAATGAATAAGCTATTGCAATGGCTTAATTGGAAAGTGCTCGTACATTGGTTTTGGAGAAGAGGAAAATACGGAGGAGGTAAAAAGTAAAGGCAATGTTGCTAAGGGCTTGACTTGTTGTTTAACATAGTTTTGTTTTGAAATGGGCTAGAACTACACGGTGTTGATGGTGGTTTTTAAACAAAGGGTAAAATCGTAAAACACCAAATAACCTAATGTCACCGGTGACACATTTATTAAAACATTTAATGCATATAGTCAGTAATTAGTATGGGGTATTTTTTCAAATTAGGGTTACAACGAACAAAACCCTAATTCCCCTCCGTGCCAATGACAAATCATGCCAGCCACACCTAGCCCAAGCTAGCCGCGCCATGCCAAACGCACTCTGCCTTGGCCCTAGCTATGCTAGTCACACCAAGCGCGCCAAAGCATGCCAACCATGCTAGCCGCACCTCCGTGCCAATGGCAAATCATGCCAGCCATACCTAGCCCAAGCTAGCCGCACCTCTGTGCCAATGGCAAATCATGCCAGCCACACCAAACGCGCCAAAGCATGCCAACCATGCTAGCCGCACCTCCGTGCCAATGGCAAATCATGCCAGCCACACCTAGCCCAAGCTAGCCGCATCTCTGTGCCAATGGCAAATCATGCCAGCCACACCAAACGCGCCAAAGCATGCCAACCATGCTAGCCGCACCTCCGTGCCAATGGCAAATCATGCCAGCCACACCTAGCCCAAGCTAGCCGCACCTCTGTGCCAATGGCAAATCATGCCACCACACCAAAACGCGCCAAAGCATGCCAACCATGCTAGCCGCACTTCCGTGCCAATGGCAAATCATGCCGACCACACCTAGCCCAAGCTAGCCGCGCCATGCCAAACGCACTCTGCCTTGGCCCTAGCTATGCTAGTCACACCAAACGCGCCAAAGCATGCCAACCATGCTAGCCGCACCTCCGTGCCAATGGCAAATCATGCCAGCCCCACCTAGCCCAAGCTAGCCGCGCCATGCCAAACACACTCTGCCTTGGCCCTAGCTATGCTGGTCACGCCACGCTGTTAAGTGCATATTTTGCATATATTTTGTGTCGAATCCATGCTAGTAATTGCTATATATTCTTGCGAATTATTGTATATTACTCTTGTTTTCTCTTGTTTATGTTTTGCTAGGTGAAGCATCCAAAAGAAGTGAATTGGCACATATTTGTGCAATAAAAGAAGTTAGCCGCAAGCGGAGAGGGGCCAAAGACTAAGTAGAGCTCGTTCGAACCTAGGATTTCTTGGTATCATCTTGAAGAGGACGAAAAGACCAAGTCAACGGCGAAAGAACGAAGTCATTCCGACATCGCACGAAGATCTTTTGGGCATTTGAAATGAAAGGGATAGGAATTGCACTGTCAGTCTTCTGAAACTGACAGGCTAAGGAGGGTCACTAAAGGCACCCGGTAATCTACTACGGGCTGCTATCATCTTCTCCGACTCATAGGAAAACTTGAGTTGCGGGTTAAGTTTTCAGGCGAGAATCCGGTTGAAGACAGATGGAGGATGTTCTCTTCTGGAGTTCAAATGGTTTGTAGGTTGCGATATAACTACCCAGTGTGAGGGAACTGAGGTGATAAGAGAAGAATGGAGAGCTGTGCTGTTGATGGTGCTCAAACTTCGATAAAACACGATGGAGCTCTAAACAGAGACTTGCCGGAGTTGGAGAAGCTCGAGTTTACTGCAGATAAGGAAGACAAGGAAGAGATGGCAGTGAGAACGAGATGGTTATTGATGCTGGTATATAATAGCTGTTGTTGGATGAAGTTTAGAGCTCGTGATGGTGATGCTCGATGGAGGGAGGAACCCGAGAGCTGCAAAGTATGGTCGAGGACTCGAGCAGCAGGGAGGAGATTCATGTGACGCCTGGTAGCTCGACTTTGGTCTTTGTGCTATTATCGTTAACGTGCGATGGCATAAATGGTGATGGACCGGTGAATGAGTTGGCTGATGAAGACAGAGTACGGTAGTTGGTCACATCGATGGAGGAAGCTGTGTTAGTTGGCTGTGAAGGAGCTCGAGTTTACAAAGCCAAACAGGGAATGAACATGGCAATGTTGTTGCTCGGGTCTATTAGGAGTTGTGTGTGATAATGGTTTCAGCTTCTACTGATGCTGGCAGAGACGAGATGGAGTGAGTTGTAGTCTGTGGAGGTGATTGTAATGAAAGAACGATAATGACAAGGAGCAGTTCAGGGAGGATATGGAGCTTGAGGTTGCTGTGGTCGATGGCAATGAGCTTGAGTTCGAAATGGAAAACTCGAGTGGAGTTTATTAGGTTTGTCTTTGTTCGAGTTGGCTGTTAATGGTTGGCGTCGATGGAGTTGATAATGAATAGAAGCATCGGAAGTAGACGATGAGAGGTGTTACTGTGGCCGGATTGTGAGGTCTGTGATCGAGTGGGCAAAGTTGGACAAGCAAGGGAACGCGAGTACCGACCGGAGAAACTAAAAATCCAGCAGAAATTATCGCTCACGAAGGGAGAAGTGTCCGTGGTTCTGCGGAGGAAGAATGAAAATCCAGGGAAGATAATTTTTCACGGAGACTCATGTATCCGTGGGAAATCTGAAGGTATAAAGGGAATGGGCTGTCAGTTTTGGCAAACTGACAAGCCAAGGATTCAATGGGCTGGATTTGTTTGACAGTTGAGATGAGTTTAATGGGCTAGGCTTCTCCCAGTCAAGCGACCACTTGAGCTGTTTTGAGAAACTTTTGTGCACTGCCAGAATTTGGTCGTGATATACTTAGGAAATTCGGCGAGCTTTTGGCAACCTATTTCTATCGGGATTCGGCGCACGGACACTTATACAACTTGAAGACTATAAAAGAGAACTTCTTAACCTAAGCTTGGGGGATATCTTACATCTCATAATACACTTTCGTTCTTCATAAAATATTTTAGGGTTTACCCCTTTAGGGGGAAACCGTGAAACGGTGTAAACATGAGAGGCTAAACTTTATTGATTAAGGATGAATTCAATGTTCTAGCGTGAAGCTTTATTATTATACAAGTTTGTTATGAGTTTTAATCACATCATCGTTTGTTTTCACTATTTGATCTTTATGAGTGATTCTTAGATTGATTTGGGATGCATACTAGATTAGTCTATTAATTGTTCTATTGCTAGTATTGGGTTAGGAGATAAGTAATCGTCGAATAATTCATACACAAGTAGAAATCGCGAGACCTTGCGGAGGATTACGTGGAGCAATTGCGGGTGAATACAACACCAGCAAGTGAACCTTGAGCTAAGAGTTTAACTCTCGGGATCAACCTAATTCACAAAGCCTAAAACGTTCAATCGGATTACACCTTGAGTGAGCTACTACTTGGTGGTTCGGTTGGATAGAATCGATATTGGAGAGCTTAGTATCCGTGGTAAAAGGAGTTTTGAGGATAGCACCAGCTAGCTTTGCTTTCCTACGGTTGGTGATGAATGGTTCTAACGAAGATAGATAAGTATACTAATCCGAGTTATCGCTTGGTAGCAATGAAGGATTCCTTGATCATATCTTTCTTTTATTCGTTATTCTTTTTATTTCACCTCAAAACAACCCCCTTTGTGATTTTTATTATTTTGTTGAACTAAATAACATATCAATTACACTCTCTCCGGGGAACGATCCTTACTACCGCTATATTACTAGTTAATTAGTGGGAAATATATTGATTAATTTGTTGCACTTACGACACGCATCAAATTTTGGCGCCGCTGCCGGGGAGCGGTTGTTAATTGATTTGTTAGTTGTTTAGCTTATTTTTGTTTTTTGTTTTTTTTTTTAGATTTTTTCTTTTGTTCTTGTGAGTCGTCATGTTTCCTTATGGACATAACATGTACGGAGCACAAGACCAATCATCATATTATTGTGGTAATCAATTTGGATTTCAACCTCATTCATATAACAACTACCAACCATACCCTACGGAGCCTTATGGATACTCTCATACATATCAACAACCTTATGACGGGTATGTACGTGAGCAATCAAAGGGATGGGAGGATAGTTATGCTTCGATCGTTGTTTTCTAGTAATGTGCGATGACGAGAGTGTGGAAAGACCTACTCCTCTTTATCATGTTCTTTCGTCATTTATGTCAAAAGAAGAGATACGAATCGAAAATTTCATCGTGAATAATGGCGGAAAACGTATTAATATCGAAAAACTTTCAAAGCAATATGATCAGTTAGAAGAAGTCGGAGCATCGAAAAAGACCCTCGAAGAAATCAACAAGGTAATACGAATGAACTTCAACGTCGTTGGGATATTGAAGATTATGAGGTTGACGAAGACTCTGATGAAGATGAGCAACCTTTGGAAAATCCTTGCAATAATGGTAATGTTATTTCCCAAGTAGAAGTGAATTAGGGTTTGTCTGTGCATGTATAAATTGGAAGTGGTAGTGTGATGTAAAGGGTTATGCCTGGACTAGCCAGAGCACCAACTTAGTTTAATTTGTATTGTTTTAACTATGTTCTAAGTTAAATTGCTAGGGTGTTGATGAAACCCCTAATTTCCATGTCAAGCATATCTAATTTAGGTTTTATTCTTGATGTGTATAATATGCTAGGATTAGTAATTAATTGATGAAGCTTATGACCCTGTGATGAGTTGTACTGTAAGAAGATAACTCATACTAGGGGGGAGTTAGTAGAATTAGTTAATGAACATCTACCTTAAACCTTCAAGTGAAGGTACAAGAACATAGCTCAAATTACATTGCCTGAGCATGAGATTAGAGGTGGATTCACCACCCCCGGTGCTTTCCAAATTGTCACAACCTATTTGCTGTTTTAGTTTAGAGTTACAACAACAACTCAAATCGATCGACACAAAACCAACTTACAACCGTGTTACACTTTCCTTGAATTCAGTCTAGCAAAGCCTTAGATCAACTTAAGCCACTCCATTTCCCTGTGGATCGACCTGTACTTGCCCTGTGTTGCTAGCCGACACTGTGCACTTGCAGTATAACGTAGGAAAACATCTTTCAGAACCTACCAAGAACTTTCGCCAGTTCGCGGACTTGGCTCACACCACCGTTCCGGTTCTCTTGATCAACAAAGTTCGCAAACTTTGGTTCAAGGAATAAGGACTTATACATATATGTGTTTCCACATCAATGCTTATGTCCTACCATGGTTATGTAATCTAAACTCTCATTTCAATCATTGAAACATTCTCAGAGGACGTTATATAGTTGTTATTCACAAACCATTTTTCGTCAGAGCAATTTTCAAACTGATTGAAACATAACTTGACTTTCGTCACTAGGTAAAGATTAATTCGGCTAAAGCGAAAGCTTACCAACACATATTTGAGAAAATAGATAGGTGAGATAAACTCGGCTCGAAATACCAAATGTGTATAATCTTAGTATATATAGCAAAACGACTTTTGTCTCAAGATAGGAGATAAATAGACTTTTGAGTGATAGATAAGTTCAAGTCTCCACATACCTTTTAGTCAATGAAGTTCCACCTCTATCATTGAGTAGTCATTTGTCTTGTATGATGATTGCCATGGAGTTCTTGAGCTCAACTACACTTTTTATCCTAGTCCGAGACCTTAGCTATAATAGACTAGAAATCAAGACTTATAGTTTTGATCACTAACATTGAAAAACATGCTTGAGATAGCAACGCATGCGAGTTCGACCGAGCAATGCTCTAACATGGTGTATTTGGGTACCCTCGTCTTTTCAGCTCCAATCTAAGGTGGTGGTATTGTAATACCCCGATATTCGTCAGTGGTTGGCCGAATGGAATATAAGTAATGTTTGTCCTTTCCTAACACCGAGGACTTATGGGTTCACTTAATTGAGTTATGGAAAAAAATTCTCAGTTAAGTGTGCTCGGCCGAGAGTAGTCACAAGATGGGTGATCTCTCGTGATGGGTACACTTGACTGAGTTGTGGAAAAAACTTCACAGTTAAGCGTTCTCGGCTGGGATTAGTCACAGGATGGGTGACCTCTTTGGAAGGTTCTGTTGGATGACCGTAGTAGTGCCGTTAAAAATCTCACACTGCTGGATAACCGCAGTGGGTAAGTGGAAACAATATCGGTGTTAGTTGGGATACAACTAGGGGTCGTTCGCTTGTGCTCGGGTAGGGGAGTATGCTGGGCGATTATGCCAGATACTGCTCTCACATGAGACAAGGAACTTCTACATTATACTCAGCATAGTTGGCTCCAGAGTTGGCAGAAAACTTTGCAGTTAAGCGTGCTTGGGCGGGAGTAATCTAGGGATAGGTGACCTCCCGGGAAGTTGTTGCCGGATTACATCAGCGATGCCCGTTGAAAACCCCACACTGCTGGATAACCACATTAGCTAAGCGGGGACAATATCGGTAGAGGGACGGGTCATTACACTAAGTCAAGATCACGTTCGAGATCAAAGTCAAAAACAAGGTATGTTTACAGACTGGTAAATAATGGAAACCCTATTATTTTTGGTAATAAAAAACCAACTGATATGTTGAATACTGGCGTTGTTAATGAACAGAATCAAGATGGAGGTAAATCTTTTGCTTATCAGTTTAAGAAACGTATACATGTTTCAAAAATTGATGTTGATACTTTATCTGATCTGCCAACTCGTTATCAAACCGGAAACTTGGTAGTTAAGCTACCAAGATCAAGCCATATTCCGACTAGGGCTGACTGAAATATAATTTGGTTAGTTGTCTTGATTTCAAAAAGATAAATTTTGATGACGTGAAGAAGGATTTGCTTTATCAATGGAATTTAACTAGCATTGGTCAATTCATCCCTTGGATCAAATGTTTCTTCATCATCAAACTACAAAATGATGTTGATAAGAAGAGAGTTAATTATGAAGGTCTGTAGAAAGCTAAAGTCCACCAATTGAAGGTGCAAGAATCGACGCCTATGTTTGATCCTGAGAAGGAGAAGATCACTAGGGCAACTGTGTGATGTAGGTTGCCATTTCTACCTATTGAATTTTGGAATGAAGAACTATTATTTCGGATCTGCATGGTTCCTGGTAAGCCTGTTTTTTTAATAGATGCTAGAACCCTAACACATGAATACATGGTTTTGCTAGCGTATTGGTTGATATTGATTTTTCCGAGTCAATCCGATATGAATTTATAATATAACTTGAAGGTGAATAAGGTTCATGGCAAGGCGTTGATATCCTCAATCAACCAATATTTTGCAAATATTGTATGGCGATTGGGCATAACAAAAGTGAATGCAAGCATGATGAACTAAAAGAAGCTACTGAAGCTGAGAAGGATCGGTCAAAAAACAATCTCTTTTAGAGCAGATCATGGAATGGAAAAAAAAAAACTAAAGAGCTAATTGAATGGGCAAACAAGTCTATTGTTGATGATGTTGATGCTACAAACAAAGAAAAGGGTGTTGCTTTCGGCAACAAACATACATATTTTCCCGATGATTCTAGTGACTATTTGCATAATGGGCCTAGTATTTCGCAACTTGAAGAAATCGAACACAACCATGATAATGGTATTCCACAACCTAGTTGTAGCCGAATCGCGCCATGATGGCGTTTCAAAACATAATGAAGATGGTTTACCCAAGAATACTATCGTTAAAAGCCGATGAAGTTGTAGTTATAGATACTAACGATGTAGATGAGGAAGAGGCTTATAAGGCTTATGATAAGGCTAAAAAAGGGCAAAGATTTGGCTGAGGCTACTAATTTAGCTAGGAATGAATAAGCTATTGCAATGGCTTAATTGGAAAGTGCTCGTACATTGGTTTTGGAGAAGAGGAAAATACGGAGGAGGTAAAAAGTAAAGGCAATGTTGCTAAGGGCTTGACTGTTGTTTAACATAGTTTTGTTTTGAAATTGGCTAGAACTACACAGGTGTTGATGGTGGTTTTTAAACAAAGGGTAAAATCGTAAAACACCAAATAACCTAATGTCACCGGTGACACATTTATTAAAACATTTAATGCATATAGTCAGTAATTAGTATGGGGTATTTTTTCAAATTAGGGTTACAACGAACAAAACCCTAATTCCCCTCGTGCCAATGACAAATCATGCCAGCCACACCTAGCCCAAGCTAGCCGCGCCATGCCAAACGCACTCTGCCTTGGCCCTAGCTATGCTAGTCACACCAAGCGCGCCAAAGCATGCCAACCATGCTAGCCGCACCTCCGTGCCAATGGCAAATCATGCCCGACCATACCTAGCCCAAGCTAGCCGCACCTCTCGTGCCAATGGCAAATCCTGCCAGCCACACCAAACGCGCCAAAGCATGCCAACCATGCTAGCCGCACCTCCGTGCCAATGGCAAATCATGCCAGCCACACCTAGCCCAAGCTAGCCGCATCTCTGTGCCAATGGCAAATCATGCCAGCCACACCAAACGCGCCAAAGCATGCCAACCATGCTAGCCGCACCTCCCGTGCCAATGGCAAATCATGCCCGACCACACCTAGCCCAAGCTAGCCGCACCTCGTGCCAATGGCAAATCATGCCGGCCACACCAAAACGCGCCAAAGCATGCCAACCATGCTAGCCGCACTTCGTGCCAATGGCAAATCATGCCCGCCACACCTAGCCCAAGCTAGCCGCGCCATGCCAAACGCGCTCTGCCTTGGCCCTAGCTATGCTAGTCACACCAAACGCGCCAAAGCATGCCAACCATGCTAGCCGCACCTCCGTGCCAATGGCAAAGCATGCCACCACACCTAGCCCAAGCTAGCCGCGCCATGCCAAACACACTCGCCTTGGCCCTAGCTATCGGGTCACGCCACGCCGTTAAGTGCATATTTTGCATATATTTTGTGTCGAATCCATGCTAGTAATTGCTATATATTCTTGCGAATTATTGTATATTACTCTTGTTTTCTCTTGTTTATGTTTTGCTAGGTGAATCATCCAAAAGAAGTGAATTGGCACATATTTGTGCAATAAAAGAAGTTAGCCGCAAGCGGAGAGGGGCCAAAGACCAAGTAGAGCTCGTTCGAACCTAGGATTTCTTGGTATCATCTTGAAGAGGACGAAAAGACCAAGTCAACGGCGAAAGAACGAAGTCATTCCGACATCGTACGAAGATCTTTTGGGCATTTGAAATGAAAGGGATAGGAATTGCACTGTCAGTCTTCTGAAACTGACAGGCTAAGGAGGGTCACTAAAGGCACCCGGTAATCTACTACGGGCTGCTATCATCTTCTCCGACTCATAGGAAAACTTGAGTTGCGGGTTAAGTTTTCAGGCGAGAATCCGGTTGAAGACAGATGGAGGATGTTCTCTTCTGGAGTTCAAATGGTTTGTAGGTTGCGATATAACTACCCAGTGTGAGGGAACTGAGGTGATAAGAGAAGAATGGAGAGCTGTGCTGTTGATGGTGCTCAGCTCGATAAAACACGATGGAGCTCTAAACAGAGACTTGCCGGAGTTGGAGAAGCTCGAGTTTACTGCAGATAAGGAAGACAAGGAAGAGATGGCAGTGAGAACGAGATGGTGATTGATGCTGGTATATAATAGCTGTTGTTGGATGAAGTTTAGAGCTCGTGATGGTGATGCTCGATGGAGGGAGGAACCCGAGAGCTGCAAAGTATGGTCGAGGACTCGAGCAGCAGGGAGGAGATTCATGTGACGCTGGTAGCTCGACTTTGGTGCCTCTTGTCTTGTGGATGAAGATGGGTTGGTGAAGCTTCAGATCGAGATTGATCAAATTGAGAGGAAGATACTGGTGTAGGTTGTAAAAATTAGGGTTTCAATTGAACCTGTTGGAAGAACGAGAAAAGCAGATGGGTTTTTGATTGGATCTAAGATGGAAATGTTGGGGTTTGATGATGAGTTTAAGATCGAGAAATTGCTGTGAATTCAAGCTAAAAAATGAGATGTGGGTTAAGTTGAAATTCGATCTCAAATGAGTTCTCTGAAGCTGAGAAGTTCTATGAGTTTAATTGAGCTGGAATTGGGGGTTTTTACATTCGGTTCTGGAATGATGAAAATGGGTCAGTCTGATTAGATTGTCTTTGTGGCTGAGTCTCGAGTGTGATGATTGATAATGGGTTTGAGTGCTGTTGTGAATTTGAGAAACAGACACTGATGCTGTTGATAAATGAAAAGAATACTGAGATGGTTTTGCTGATGAGTTTCAGGGGATTGAGGTCGCATCTGATGAGAACTGGGTCAATTGCAGTTAGGGTTTGTCGACATAATGCAGCTGGTGTAGCTGAGTACAGCTGCAGGTTCTCAATAGATGAATGTTAGGTTGATATGAAATGGCCTGGCAAGTTGTTGAGATTCAGATGCAATTCTGATGAATTGCAGTGAGGAATGGCTCAATTCAAGAGTAGCTGATGATTGGAGTCTGAATTTGTAATGGGTTTAAAGCTACAGAATGTTTATGATTCGGCCGTGGATTGTGGTGGAGGAAATGAAGTATAAGGCAGCTGTGAAGTGATTGCAGGCAAAGTGCAAAGCAAATGACAATAAGAGAAGTTGTAGCTATGAGCAACCGATGGCCTTGAGCTGATGATGTTGGGTTGGTGGTTTGTGTTGGCAGGAGATGGATGCCATGAAGACAATTGTGGTGGCCTGAGCGGGTATTCAAGAAGCAAACTGAAGTTGGTGGTTGAAAGTTATAGAGTTACAGTGGTGGCAATGAGTGTCAGGTGGTGCAGTGAATACAAGAGCGAGCAGGCAATGGAAGACTGAGCCAGGAATTGGTAATGAGGCAGCTGAGGATATAATGGCATAGAAGTAGCTGTTGCAGCTATGATGGTGTTGGTGGTGGCCTGATGTTTTGCAAGCAATGGGGCTCGAGAAGTGCAGCTAGGAATGGAGGCTGTGAGTGTGTATGAATGGCTAGGCTTGGAGCATCAGCGCCATGGCCTGGTTTTGAGTTGCAAGTTACAAGAAGAGGTTTGCAGGGAAGAACTCGAGTGGAAGCAAAGGAGTGGGAGCTGATGTTGCTGTCAAGGTCAGTTAAGCTGCTGCTATGGAGGTTGGTACAGGCAGTTAGGGTGGTGTTTTGTGCTATGGAGCTGAGATAGAGTTGGCAGAGCGGAAACGAGTTTTGCAGGTGAAACCAGCTAGAGTTGTAGTGCTTGGATTGTGAGGCTGAGATGTTAATGGGAATGGAGTTGAATGGAGCAGTCTCTGAAGTGTTGTTGGCTGGCTTGAGAAGGTTGAGTGGTTGGCTGTTGTTGCAGCTGCAGAGGGAACTGTTGGTGGAATTGGAATTGAAGAACAAGGCATGAATCTGAGACTGGTGTTGGCAGAATTGAATGGTTACAGGGAAGGATACAGCCATCTGGGCTGTGCACAGAAAACTGCACAACTGCAACAAATTTGGCCTGGGCAAGTAGCCTGGCTAGGACCAGTCAGCCGAGTTAGCTAGCTGACTCGGTTCTGACTCAGTGACTCACCCCTTGACCCGGTTGACTAACGATGACCGTTAAGTCAACAGTTATCTCTAACGGTTGACTGACGGAATATTCCGTCGAATATTCCACTGACGGAGAAATTTTCAGGTGGCCGGCGGTGACTATTCCGGCCGGATTCCGGCCATAATACCAGTTTTCCGGCGAGCCAAAAATTCCAAAATTTTCTATGGACTTCTCTCATGGGTGTGAAGACTTGGGCTTGGAATTGGATGGAGAATTGGACTCAAATTTGGAAAGAGAAGATGGAAGAGTTGAGAAAGGCTTGGTTTTGGAAATTGAATTGCTAAAGGAAAAGGATTCTATTCCTTGGAAGATTTGGAGAATATTGAAGCCTATAAATAGAGAAGTTTTCTACATCTTTTACACCTCTCTACACACACATCACTTGTGTTTTTGCTTGCTTTTCTAAGATTCTTCTTTTTAATTATTTGTGTGAACTCTTGAAAATTCTCCTTTTAATTATTATTTGTGTGAATTTCAAAAACATGAGTAGCTAATTTTATTATTGATTGAGGATGAATTCCTAGTTCTTAATATATGATTTAAGTTTTTGTTTTCAATTCTATCTTGAGATTTTTCACATGATTATCGATTGTTTTTACTAATAGGAATGTTTATTCATTCATGATTGATT
Source organism: Papaver armeniacum (assembly GCA_023531295.1). NCBI lineage: Eukaryota > Viridiplantae > Streptophyta > Magnoliopsida > Ranunculales > Papaveraceae > Papaver > Papaver armeniacum. Next base: position 102,030 of record JAJJWW010009328.1, on the reverse strand, counting down.
GATAGATTGTTTGGAGTGCACGCTAAATTGATTTGTTAATTGATCTATATCTAGTATAAGTTAGGGAATACGTAATCGTTCTCGACACTTTACACAAGTAGAAAACACGAGACCTTGCGGAGGGATTAGTGGAGCGATTGTGTGTAAAAACAACGCTAGAAAGTGGACCAAGCGAACCGAGTTTAACTACTAGTACTAAACCTAAATTCATAGATCTTAATGCATTCGGGAATTACATCTTGTAAGCGAACCTCGGGGTGGTTCTTTTGAATAGAATCGATAACTAAGCGGACTGTTACTCGGTGAAATTAGGGATTTTGGGGCTAGCTAAGCGGACCTGCTATCCTACGGTTGGTGATAATCTGTGACTAATAACAAGTAGAAAAGAACATAACTTTAATCATTGTTTTGCAACGAAGAAGGATTCCTTGATCTTGTATCTCTTATTGCTTTCAACTTTATCTTTTAATTGTTTTGCTTATTTTCTTTTGCTTTTTACACCCCCCTTTCGTGACAATTTTTACAACTAGAATCTCTTGCTCCTCGTGGGAACGAACTTGACTACACTATATTACTTGTTAATTAGGTGGAAAAATCTTGAATTAATTTGTTGTGGTACGACACGCATCAGTGATCGTGTGTCTCACACATGTCTAGGAGTTGTGCCCTATTTAGTGGTATGTAATTTCCATTTGAAAATTATCGAATAGAATTATTTTTTTGTTGTTCATCCCTCTTTGAGGTTTATCCTTCATTTTCACAGTATAGATCCTGTGGATCTGAGTCCGATTATCCATTTGTAGTGTAGATCACTACAATTGGCATCAGAGCAGTTCTGTTCCTTGGAAATTTTTCATGGCGGAGCTTGAAGAAGCTACACCGCTGCAACTCGAAGCCTTGAAGAAAGAAGGTAAAATAAGAGCATAATTAGAAAAATTTTGTTGTCTGTATAGGTTTCATTATGAAGAAAATCAATCTCCAACCAGAGAGTGCAATCTCAAGAAGTTTTCTGAGCTCGTGGACAAGGCAAGGAAGAGGTTGATATTGATCCTTTACATTAAGGGTACTACAACAATTCCTAAGCAATCATCTGTAGAACCAACAATGGATGAAATTGGTGAAGAAGAGAAAGAAGAATCTTCCGATTTTGGGTTAATTCCTTCTTATTTCTTTGAAGAAATAGATGATTCAGATACTGATTTGAGTTTTCAATTTCATGAAATTGCCAAAGCTGTAGTTAATGATTTTGTTAAGAAGAATTTCGTCAAATTGAGCGAGGAGAGTTTCAAACAGGTACTATTAACCCTAACCCACAGACTATTAATGGGTAAATGTTCTTCCAGTATTATGAATTATTCTCGTAGCTTATTCGATCGTGGAAAATACAAAGTGAAGTTTGATTCTAAATTGGGATCTCCTTATTGCATGGGTTTTCAATTTTTGGATAGATTGTATAGGGAAATTTTTCAGAAGCTTGTTTATCAAAGTGGGTGTCAATCAAATGGGTTTTCTGGTTATTCAATTGATTGTATGCTAGCGAATGAAGGTTTTACTACTACTGCTTGGTATATGTTTAGTAAAATGCTTGAGTGCGAAGTTATGAGAAGGTTATTTGATAGAGGAAAGCAGTATGGGGCTATTAACATGTTGTATTTCGTAAAACACCAAACTCAAATTACTTCTATACATGGTATTTCATCTAGTGCTAAGTATACTAGACTGATATTTGATCGAGGAAGAGAGTTTGATGAGTATGTTTCAATGGATAAATACAATGATGATTTTGTTTATAAATTGATTCTAGAACTTTGGAGTGGTTTAAAATTGTTTTTTTACTGATTCAAATATGTTTGAAATTGTTAAAGAGGGTGATGATTATTGTGATAATGAATTGTATGTGACAATGTCACAAGGAACTGGTATAATTGAGAGTATCTCCACTTCTCTGTGGTTCAGCGTGGATGAAAGTATGATGAACCGGGAGCTAACTGAACAAATGCATAATTGTAGAAGATGTTATTTCAGTGGGGTTATAGATCATTTAATCTTACAGTTGTGGCATGGGTTACTTAATAACTCGGAAACTCTATATGTGGAGTCATTGGGGTTTTGTGTTGAAGCAAATAATGAAAATGATCTGTCACAGGTTCTTTCGAAAAGAGTTATATGTTTAATCTGGTTTCTTTCATTTAGTATATTGTCTAACTATATCCAGGACAATATTGCATCTCTATTCTCGTATCTTCAAGGTCTGGATTATGGATATATGGTGTTTGACCGTGGCAAGGAGTTTCCGCATATGAGGAGATATTATTGCTTTGCTATGGTACATTTTTATCAAGATACAATGGGTTATGTGTTTACTGAAGAGAGTACAACAAGTGATTCTAGCAAGTTGTTTCATGAAATGTGGCTGCAAGTTAATGTTCTATGTACTAGTTCGAGACTTCATGTCATAAAAGAACTTGAATCTAGCAATGCACAACTGCTGGTCGATCACAGACCTACTCTTCATAACTGGAGTCTTCATGGTGATATTGGTTTTGTGCTTCGTCAACAGTGGATTCATGGGAAACCTTTATCTTCCTTGCATTTTTTCTTTCAGTTTATTAATGCCACTCATGAAGCTGATGAAGGTTGTCATAAGCTCTTGTGGCACAGGAAGGGTTATATATGAGGGAAATATTTTGTAAGGCTGGTGGGAATCACAGAAATTCTTGCGAAGGTTAAAGGTGGTGGAAATAGTGGACACGAGTGGGTGAAAGAGAATCTGAAAGGATTTATGGGAATTATGCTCGTAGTCATCAGAGGCTTGTTATTGGTGTGGAAGGTAATTAGTCTAGATCTCAACCTATTGGGTTTCTTATCTGTGTTTGGAATCACCTTTACCTCCTTCAATCAAAGGAGTATGGAAAATGATGGTAGTTACATGTTGATTGGATGGCCTAGCTTTATTACTTACTGTTACAGTGAATTAATCCCACTCAATGCGGTAGTTACTGTCTGTCATGGATTCCCTATGGAGCGACCTAGACGCTTTCTGCGTTATGTAATATTATTTAGAACAACTTATGTACCAGCTGGTAAACTTTTCTCACACAATTTTCCGGATGTGTCTAAAGACTATTGGATCCGGCTCCATGCCTATTCTCTTGTGTTGATTCTCACAACTAGCAGAAATTGTTTATGGTTTTTAAGGATGGGTTTCTGCGTATATGGTCGAATGCCTTTAGATGTGCTGAATGAGAGTCATACTGTTCGAGAGGCAGTTATGAAGTTGAATTTCTATGAGAGAAGAATAATGAGAATACAACTCATGCTCGCAATGATTCACATTCCATTTGTGTTGTTCCTGGTGGTATGCTCGAAGTGTGAATTAAAGTTGTTTCCGTGGGGCTTATGGGGTGCAGGAAATGTTATCTGGAGCAGTGTTACTACTATGGCAATTCACTTCTACGTGAGAGAAGTCGACTGCCAACAAGTTACTTTGTCCAAGGAAGGCAAGGTAATAGTACTACAGGGGAGAAAAGGACAAGCTAAAGAGACTGGAATATTTCAAGCAGTTCGCCTTCTAATCAGGTATGCTAATTGTATGAATATCAGCATTAGTCTCGAAATATCGTTACATCCCGCTCAAGGTGCTCCTGGCTGTAATTACAAAGATGAAGAAAGATATAATTCCATTCATGCCTTGGCTGAAATAGGTAAAAGTAATATTGTGAAACATATGGAAATGTTGAAACATAACACTCTGGCCTCTCTTGAAGATTTGTTATCATCAATTCACATATTACCGCCATACTCAGATGGTATTAGTTATGACTCAAGTCACTCAACTGATACTGGACATCTACTCCGTACGTGTGAATGCACTTTTTATATGATCAGTAGCAGTCCAGCTGTAGTTGTTATCTGTGGGTGTCATGAAGTCAGTGTCAAAGCTATTAAGGCCTCCCAAGCCGTGAAGATGAAAGTAGTACTACCGGGCTTGCTTACTGAAATTCGAGGAATGACTTCAACTTTTTTATGGGCCTGGTTGTTGAAGTCGATAAAATCCCATCTCCTATCGTGTTTAGAAGCCGCCGCAACAGTGTGTCGCTTCAATCGATCTCACTCCTTATTTTTCATCCTTGAGGACAAGGATGATTTGGAGGGGTGGGTATTTGTAATGTCCCTGTTGGTGGCTACTATCTTGTTAGTGGGTGCCTTAATATTAGTTAGTGATCGTGTGTCTCGTACATGTCTAGGAGTTGTGCCCTATTTAGCGGTCTGTAATTTCCATCTGAAAATTATCGAATAGAATTATTGTTTTGTTGTTCATCCCTCTTTGAGGTTTATCCTTCATTCACAGTGTAGATCCTGTGGATCTGAGTCTGATTATCCATTTGTAGTGTAGATCACTACAGTATGGAACTTGTTATCTATATTTCTGAATTCCACAAGAAACAATTATTGTAACTGATCTTAATTATATGAACGTATCTACTAGAATTAAATGCGTACGACTTGTGTAAATCCTACTCCCTCCGTTTCTAGAAAAGAGATACTTTCACTTTTCCAATTTGGCCTATTTTTAGGCTAAAATGAAAAAGTGAAAGTATCTCTTTTCAAAAAACAGAGGGAATATTATAAAGATAAACAATATAATGTGGAAAAGGAAAAACACTAGACATCAGATGTTTTGTTAACAAGGAAACCGCGACTCGTGAACTCAGATGACAACGGTTCATAACTGGGTCCGCCAACCATTATCCTTTCACCAATTTCAGATCACCATGGTTCGTGAACCGGGTTGGTGAATTGTCCCAGTCTGAAATTTACGGTTTGTGAACTGGTTAGCCAACCTTCCTATATTCCAAAAACTCAGATATCCATGGTCTGCGAGATTGTTCGCCAACCTACCCTGGATTTCTTTCTTGATGTTTGAAACCTTCCCATTGCTTGGGAAATTTTCAAATGATCCAAAACATTAGTTCTTGAACAATAAATTGTTTGAACTAAGTTTTCAAAGGACCAATGAACATACATTGCTTGAATCATATTTCAAGATGTTTAACAAGACAAGCTTGACTCGAAATTTCTTCTTTACGATAAATCTACTAGAAGTCATACGACATAATGTGAAATAGATAAAATGGTAAAGCTTGTGAGTAAAATAGACTGGTTCAGTTTTCACATACCTTGCTGATGAAGTTCTTTAAATGTTTTCGTCGATATTCAGTCTTCAAGGGTTATTCGGTGGTAATTGATATTAAAATACCAACTCCTATACCTAGTCCAAGACTTGACTTAGTAGACTAGAAATCAAGATATAGTTTTGTTCATCTAACATTGACAACAAGATCAAAGTAGCAAAACTTGTGAGTTTGACCAAGCAGTGCTCTAACATTAACATATCTAAAAATCTTTATTCAACTGACTATCTAATCATGATTCTGGTTGTATACTTAAATAGCCTATAATAGTGGTGGTATACAGATTCATATAAAATTACAAAAAATATAGACTCGGCTTTGTGAATAATTTATTAGTCTGCACAAGTAAATACACGTACATAACAGATGCAACTTAAATGAATGCCTTTATATTTGTATAATATATTGTGCACCAGCCTTTGATTTCTTATTCTATACTCATGTTCCAAAAACTTTTAACATGGAACAATATTCACCTTCAAAGCAACGGTGATTGATACTGTCAAAAGATCAACATGGTTTTATATGGCATGTCCAAAAAGCAATAAAAAAACATGCCTGACGTAATGGAGGGAAATTGTGCGATCTTTGTGAAAGAAAGTTTACAAGAGCAATACCAAGGTACAAACTAGAGTTGAAAGTAAAAGATGGTACACACAGAACAGTGATTACCGTACTTGGACCAACGGCAGTACCACATCTAGATAATGTGAGCATATCAAAACTGATGGAAATCAGCAGCATTAACATTCAGGTACGATCGAAACACCTAAATGGTTGAAATAATATATTTTCAAACTGAATGATGGAAATCACTGTCTAAATTATTAATTTGTTTGACAAGAAAATTTGGCAGAAAATGCAAGCGAATTGTGGAACTCAATAGAATTGTCGTTTATCTTCGAAGTGCACATAAATCAAATTCATTGACTTATATAAATTTATGCGTGAAAAATATATATCCTTTGGATTATTTACCGGAAGCCAAATACAAACTAAAAAAATAGAACATGCAAAACCTAAATTGCCTATTACCAAATATAAAATCTAGAGATAGTTTTCAAGTTAACCGAGAAAATATTATGTGTTTCTCCATGATTCCACAATCAATTAGGAGCTACATGATGAAGATAAAAACACTGAATGCTTCAAAGCTATAATCGCATTGGCGGAATTTGCTGAAAAGAACGAACATATGCAAGTACCTATAATAATGCCTGCATTAGTAGAGTCAGAATATGAAAATGGTGTATACTTTGGAGATAATTGCATTGGCATGAATTGGCTGAAAAGAATGGACATCCAGTAGTGACTACAAATATGCCTACACTAGTAAAGTAAGACGCCAAAGGAAAAGACATAGATAGTTTTGTTTATTTATATATATATTTTTCTTTAAATTAAATTTTATATTCAAATTTCGATTTAGGTTGACTAAATAATTACATTTATCTTTAGATATAAGCACCAATTTATTTATTTTGGTTTCATTTGTATCTATTTGTTTTTAGTTTCATTCATGGTTTGATCACTGTTATACAAAATTTGCAACCAACAATTATTATGAATGTTTTCAGAAACGTTTGGCACTCAAGTTAACCCGAAAAATGAGTAGAAGGCATGGTGCATAGCACTATGGGTCGTATAGATTACTAGTCATATGGTGGAATCTAAGCTTTTCTAAGTGTGGAATGACAAGTCTAATGGCTTCCAAATAAAGCTATTCTACACCTTTTCCTATTCATATTCCAAGGGTATACGTAGATAGCTTGGAAACGCATGCTGTGAAGATAGCTTCAAACCAACTTAAAGGTAGTTAATCTCGTGATCAGTTTTATTTCTATACCTGATTGCTTGTTTTTTTGTTCGGTAGTTAATCTCGTGATCAGTTCTATTTCTATACCTGATTGCTTGTTTTTTTCTTCTGACTGTTGATATTTTGGGCGAAAGATAAACCGACAATCTTTTTAACGATGATCGCCAAGAGAATTACGCTTTGAATACCATTTCTCCTTCCACCGTTAGAGAATTATGCTTTGAATACCATTTCTCATTCCACCGTTAAATTTGCTTTTCCGGTATATGGATGGGTGGCATAAACATTGAACTCGGAAGATGGAAGTTGGCAAGCTGTTATTTGGGACCGTGGTATATGTTACGGGGTCACTTACCAGTTATCGAGACAAAAGTGAAAAAAGAAGGAAGTTCGATTAGGAGAGCCGTGGCCCGTGGGAAGAAAACAAACAAACTAGGATTTAATCAAAAAATCATCGCAGTCGATTCGTCGACAGTGGAAGGAGTCAATTTGGGGTTTCAGATAGAAGCTACTCCTAGGTCCTAATACAAATTTAAGGTAATCTTTTTTCAATCTAGATTATTTTTTTTTTAAATTTCATGTTTTGATTTTTTTTTTAGTGTAAAGAGAAATTGTGTGATGCTGAGTTCTATTCAGCGATTTCGATTTGATTGTTTCTTAAGGATTCTGGTCCTAACGTTGATTTCTAAGTATGCTGCGATTATTATTTATAACTTCAAAATCTTCATTTGAATGGTCAAATCTTATATGTTTGTGAAGTTAAATGTGACCTTGATAGAGAGTTAGAGTTGAAATTCAGCTCAAACTAAATGTGCCTTGGATTTTGTATTGGTTTTCAAAGCAACATTGTGCTGAAAAACCCTAAAAAAAAATCGCTGAGGCTGATAAGTGGTAGACGGTATGCTGAGGGTGATAAATGGTAGACAGTATGCTGTTTTTCTACGCTGCAGTTAGTTTGGCAGTGTGAATGAACATGTGTTTTTGTTTCTCAAATTCCCTGGATTTTTAGTTCTGATTTTCAGTGGAATCGTTTTTCTTTCACACTTCACTTGGTTTATAATAGTTCTCCTTTGGCCAGATTGGTCCCGAATATCCTGATATTGGTGATCAAGGACTAACTATTTTGATATCTTTAGTAAACTAATATTCACTGCAACATCAATTTATCAGAGTTGGTCATTGTTTCCAGTAAAAAATCTTAATCAGGTCTAGGGAATTGCTGCTAAAATAACTTTATTAACTTTTTGCCTGACAATTGCAATGCCTACTAACCTGTTTTGCTTTTATTTTGCAGCAAGAGGGAGGTACTAGACTCCAGTTACCTACTGAGCTACTTGAATTTACTGGTGAAATCTTTGTTACCAGCTTTTTAGATTTCAAACGTTCTTGCTCACTGGGGATCTGGTTCAAAGACGTTAATCGCGGAAAGAACAGTAGAAAACTCTCAAAGTACTGTCCTAACTTATGGAGCAACCATTGGACTTCTCCTCCCATGCACTTGAAAGTTCAGGAAGTTCTAATATTCACGACTCCACAAATGTTAGTCGGGTTAGGAAGCTGTTGTTCCACCGTATGCTTGTTGGGATCAATGATGGACGGTTCTTTTATGGTGCTTTCCACTGCTTAGACAACCAAGGAAATATTATATTACAAGATGCAGTGGAGTACCGTAGCATCCGAAGCTCCTCACCTTCTCCTATGGAGCAACGGTCTCTTGGCCTCATTCTTATACCTTCATCATGCAGAAAATCTTGCCATATCGACAATGAAGCCATTGAAGAACAATTATCACAATTATCACTTGAGACATAGGGGTAAGCTTTACCAAACCCTTGCATCCATGATTTCGTGTATTCTTCATTGCTTGATAATTATCATACCTCCAGGCATTGGGATTTGCTTCGGTTTTCAAGTGATTATTTCCAGTTTATAGTCGTTTTCTTCTTCTCTTGGAACATTGTATATTAAATTCTTAAAGGTGCTGCTATAGTCGTGTTTCTCTTCTATTTAAAACTGTCCCAGAGTTGTCGCGGGTTAAAGAAAAGATGGGCGTTTAGCTTCAAACATACTTTTTGATGCAAATTTGTATTTTGGGCTTCTCTACCTATTTCTCTCGTGTCAATTGTGTGCTAATTAATAAATTTCTTGTAGTACCAATTCAATAAGTATACTGTACTGCATATATCGAAAAACAGCACCCTTTAGCATAGAATGAACTGTAGTTTACGAAGATCATTCACCTTTTTACAATTAAGTTTTCCTTGATAAATTGACCATGAAGATGAAGGCAGTTCGCTTCCCAGAGTTCATGTACCAAGGCATGAGTCGCATGACATATCTAACACACTCTCAATCCCAGTGACAAGACAGATTCATGAATTGGATCTCTTTCAAGTTCTAGTTTACCACTTTACCTCAACATTTGAGATGAACAACTGTTTAAAGCTATGTTATAAAAGGTGAGCGCCTAGGCGCCAAAAGCCCACTAGGCGGAAGTCCAGCGCCCGAGGAACCAAATTTTAAACTACTTCACACACTAGCGCCTTAGGCGAGCGCTTTTGGCGTTTTTGGCGCCTGGAGGAAATTTTAGGCGCTAAATAAGTCCCCAAACTCGTCTCCAACTGAGATTCTAATTCTCAGCCACGTTCTCCCTACTACCCATTTGATTTAATGATGGAATCTCCTGTCTTCATTTATATAGATAGCTGTTACGGGATCTGAAACGTTTGTGAAGGTTTGACAGACTTTACAGTAGTAAAGAGAGGAAGAAGAGAAAGAAAGATAAAGGTTGGGTATTTTTCTTCTACACAGTTTTTCGGTCTGTTGTTATATGGCCAAGAGACGTGTCAATGAGAAACAAACCAGTTAAGGCATACATACTACTTGTTGCATTCTAATATTGTAGTCCCATCCACATAGACTGTTAGATTAGTCAATGCTCATTAATTTCAAATTCATGACTCCATTCGTGTATTAATTGTATTAACACAATAACCGGAGGTGAGACCCGTGACTATCTAGAAAACTAAACAAAATTAAAAACTGTATTAATGGATAGAGATTATATGCTAAAATTAGAAGTTATTAATTACTTTTTAGTTTAAGTTGACCTAAAACTCTTGATTTCTCTTAGAGCATCTTCAAAAGCGGGTGTTAAAAATCCTACGTGAATTTTTTTTTGAGACCCTTATTTAAAAGAATTTGTACATATAGTAAATATAAGACCCCATGACTAGTAAACCATCTCCAACAGTATATAGGTTTGACCCTTAGAAAACCTTGTGTGATGAAATCTTAACCGTTTAATTATTTTTTAATTAATTACTAAAAATACAAAATATGACATGGAGGTCATTCCTGAGGTCAAGATAAGACTTTCTTCAAAACCTTCAAAATTAGTATTTCATCCCTCCTGTTTTATAGGACCTACTGTTGGAGATGGATTTAGTTAAATTGAAGGTCTAAAATCCTATGTGTCACTAAAAAATAAATCTTCCACCTTCTCTTGGAGATGCTCTTAGGAACTGTGTTCTTTTCCTTATTTGACGATCAGTGGTATAGAATTCTATCATGGAAGTCCAAAAGGGCACAGTTCGTATTAGTGATCGCCCAGGCGCTAGGCGACGAGACTGGCGCCTCGCCTAGCGCCTAACACAACATAGGTTTAAACTATGATTGCTAGAATACAGATTTTCATCCGTGCGGAACAAGCATTAGCCAGCCCTTTTTTGTTGTTGTTGAAAAGAGTAGTTCTATATTTAATTAGGTTGAACTTCTCTGGGGTAGGAAATCCCCATAGAATCATTCATTACAATTACATTTGAGGAAATCAGGGCACGTATTGTCCCAAATACATGTATTTGTGATGTTTCCTACTTGTAGCTGATGATGTGTTGCCAGGTTGGCCAAGCCATCAGCCGCCTGGTTCACTTCTCGATAGGTATATGTGAGATTGAGAATTCATCTATTTGTTGCAGATGGTTTTGGATCTCCTGTATCATGTTGTGAATGATCCATGGTGCATGAGAGCTGTTTTTCTTCGGTAGAGTCAACCGTGTTGTTGAATCTGATTCGAACTGGACTCGGCTCCATCCTCTCGTGATTGCCATTCTGGTAGCCAGAAGGAGAGCCCAAGCTTCTGCTACCAGTGTCGTTGTTAGGCCTATAGGTGTTGCCATAGCCATAATCACCGTCCCTCTTGAGTATCGACATATCCAACCTGCTCCAGCTATTTCCGGCCTTCCTCCTGGTTTCCCTTTGCTTGCTCCATCCGTGTTTATTTTCATCCAGCCTTGTGGTGGTTTACTCCAACTTACCCAAATGGTCCGTGTGTTTCTTCTCCTTTGGCCGGGTGTTTGTTGTTGTTGTTGGTTACCAAGCGGCGTGTGGATGTTGTTTATGATTGCCCAATTGTATTCTTGGCCTAGTAGCTTCGCAATTTGGAATGTTTGTTGCGGAGTCTGTATGTTGTTTTGGTAGACTTTCACGTTTCTTGCCAGCCATATATATTCCATAAGGTGAAGTGTTCTTTTCTTTCAGACAACTTCAAAAAATCCTGGAAGTTTGTCGGGGCCGTGCATCGGATTGTCGTTGTTTGTCCTTGTCTACTCTGAGGTTGCTGTGGGTTAGCTCCCTGAGTTGGTCATCGCATTTGATGCTTGACAAATAATTGTCGGCATCGGGTGAGGTGGTAGAGTAAGACCAAAGTGTATGGGTTGTTTGTATCTGGATCGGTGTTGATGTGATCACACAGGGTCTTTCGAGGTAGCAATGGCTTTTGGGCATTCGAAAAGGCAATCTTTGCCTTTTTCATTTGTAGATTGCAGATTGGGCATATACTGGTAGTTGTTATATTTCGAGCATGTAATGCTTGGACTGTGGGTAGTCCGTTATGGCTGACTTTCCATAAGAAAAGTCCCAATTTTTGGGGGCAGTCGGCCTTCCAAATTTTGTTGTAGTTCACGGCATCTAATGTTGAGTTGTGTGCCTGTTGGTTAGCAGTAAGTGAAGGTTGTGGTGTTGTTAACACTTCATAACCACTTTTGACCGAGTATTGTCCATTTTTGGCATGAGGCCATATTAATTTATCTTGGGAAGGTGGGTTTGGGATGTGTATGGCTCTGATTGAGTTTGTTATGTTGGGTGGAAACATCTGGTTTAAAAGGTTAGTATCCGAATTAAATGAATGAGGTTCAATTCATGTACTAACCAGATTATTTTCGGAGTCTCCCGATGTTAGTGTGTTTGCATGCATGGGGATCCAGTTCTCTTTGATTGTAGTGGAGTTCCCATCTCCAATCTGAATTGCGAAGTTTGCCTGCACAAAGGGGAAACTTTGTATAGATTCTTCCATGTAGCACTTGCTGCATCCGGTGGTTTTGGCATGTCCTTGAGAATGGACTTCTGTTGCATGTATTTGGTCTTGTACATGTTGTTGCAGATAGTGTCTGGTTTTGCATGTATCTGCCACACCCTTTTACCCAGTAGAGCAAAGTTGTGTTTTCGTGAGTTTCGGATCCCTAAGCCTCCCTGCTTGATCGGCAGGTTAAGTTTCTCCTTGCCTAAGACATGTAATTTCCTCGTACTTTTGTCATGTCCCCAAAAAAAATTCCTAGCAATTTTGTCCACCTTATGATGTACATGAGTCGGTAACAACTGAGTTTGCATTATATGATTGACCGTTGGTAGCAGCGAAGAGTTGATGAGGGACCATCTACCCGCCTGGTTGAGACACTTTGCCATCCATCCTTTGGCTTTTCTTTCTAATCTTTGTAGCTGTTGGGCAAAGATTGGAGAAGAATTTCTTCCCTGCTTGAACTCCACACCTAAGTATTTAGGTGGATTGTGAGTGGTGGGTATGTTGAAGGTGTGTGTAAGCCAAACTTTGATGCTTTCTGGTGTCTGAGGATGGTGTATGATGATTTATTTTTGAGTGTTAATTATTTGTCCTGCTGACGTGGCATATGTGTGAAGGATTTCGTTTAGATTTTCACAAGTTTGTTGGTCAGCTGAGCAAGTAATAAGTAAATCATCTGCATACATCAAATGTAGTATCGGGGGTCCGGCAAGTGAGCACAATGATTGTATGTTACAGAGTTGCAGGCCAAGTCAGTGTGCAACCAGAATGGCGCAACACTGCGTAGACTGTCAAGTGCTAAGGATGGCATAACCCCGCAGGGCCAGTGAAGCACAAAGGTGGAAGTGTAATAAAGACATTTGGCTAAGTAATGAAGCTTATTTGCCGACACAATGAGGCTTCATTGAGGGATTGGCAAGACGAGGCCAAAGTGACATATGCAACATGCGATGTTGGCATTGATGCATATCCGTGGAATTGAGTTGGCCCAAACTCAAGGATGATGCAAGAGTGAAGAATAGGCCAGGAGTTGGTCTATGGCATTAGTTCAAGGTTGGCCAAAGCTTGAACAATGAAAACAAGATAGTAATGCAAGAGTGGCATTACTATTGTCAAGCAAATTGGTTAAGTGAAGCATATGACGCATGAGCAACCAGAATGAGCTTAAGGAGCTAGCCTCGATGATTGAAGCATAAGGATTTTCCGTGCATTAGCTTAGAGTGATAAGCATGCAGGGCCAAGTCAGCTGAGCATTGGAGCGAGGAAGAATTCAGTAAAGCACAACAGTGATGCAATACGGCTCAAGTGACGGTTACGAGTTGGTTACGAGCTTCACAAGCATGCCAATGACGCGTGATGAAGTAGAACGGTTATAAAGGAGTTTATAAGCATGGTAGAAGGTTCCTAACTGCAAGAGAACATGTGTTGCATGATTGGCGCGAGTTGGAAGAGAATCGCCGGTCTTAACACGCTTATTGGCGGCTGATTCTGAATCGCTCCATGGGACAGATGGCTGTCCCTTGCGTGTGCAACAGTTGTGCACGGTTTAGCCAAGTAAAGCTGATGTATAAATAGTCCTAAGGCATGGAAAAAATCAGTAGGCTTACATAGGAGAGTTTTGTAGACATGTAGTCTCATACTTGAGAGAATAAAGGCATCACCAAGAGGGTGATGGCCTGTTTAGTCCATGTGATGGACAGAAGTTTGTAATCTTCCTTTGATACAATAAAATGGGTTAATTGTGTCATGTCTTTGTGTTTGTGATGTTGCTGATTTTGTGTAAGAATTGGTTAAGTACATGGCGGAACCTCTTATGCTTATGGGAGCATGAAGAGTTAGAGAGAAAGAAGAAAAGACTTTCGTTGTGCAATGCCTTATGAGTGAAGGCATATGTGTACTTTGATGCAATTATGCAAGGCTGAATGATTTTTGGTTAATTTGATTCACTGAACCACAATCATTGTCGGTCATGTCCCATGAAAATTTTAGGAGATCAAATGGGCGTGTGACAGCAGGTATCAGAGTTGTGTTATGGGACACAATTTCTGATTTTTCTCTCTTTTTACTCAAGTTAGTGTCATTTGTTTGTCGAATTCAGTGGAGAATTGTTTAGGTTTCACTAGTATGGAGACTAGAAGAAGTTGGTCTTGTATGGAAAGATCAAATTGGAATGAACTTTGAAGCTTGAGGTAGCAACATGCCATGAAAGTTATTGACAAAGGTGTCAAAATTCCTACCCAAAGTGTTAGACGAACATGCGAGAATCATTGGAAACTGGGTTTTCAAGTGATTTCATAACAAAACTAAGGAGTATGCTGACTTCTATGGTGCAAGTCAGGTGTTTAAAGTCCATGTTTCTCACAAGTATGCAAAGATTACGCATTTGGAATGCATATCTTTGTTGTGTTATCAGTAGCGAGTATATTACAAGTAGTAATGGGAATTTTGCGAAAATTCTTGAACTCAAAGAAGTTGATGGCCTTTGCAGTGGAAAAGTAGATGAAGAACATGTCTATGCGATATATTTGAAGGTGTTTTCATCGTAGCCAGTTGATGAAAGATTATAGTTATCTCTCTCGAATGCATGTACCTTGGTGGTAATGCAAAGTCTAGTTGCGAACCAGCATGTTTGTGGCAATGTGATGCCATGGAGGAAGAATATTGGATGGTCATTTCTTATCTATCATAAAGCTTATTGAAAGGCTGAAGAAATAAGCGCAAGTTAGAGGAAAACCGATACACCACGGTCTTGTGTTTGCAAAGAGTTCTTCGTTGATGCTAGATGCGCACAAGGAGTGTGCTTGCACCTGGTTTATGAGTGGGATCAGTATGTTTGGACAAGGGTGTCCAAAGACCTGCATTTGATCATAACCACAAGCAGATGTTCTTGTCAACTGCAAATCAACAATTGCTGATACTGAAGTTGATTTTGGAGAAAGGGAAAGACAAGACTAACCAGACGTGCGTGGATAATAAAAATGAGTTCCAAGTTTGAAGAAGAATGCGACATTCTTGCTTCATGGAACCTAGGCAGTGACGCCTCATTTGCAAGGATTATGGCCTTGTTTGAAACTTTCCAAAGTGTTTATCCGTGGAAGTCATTGAGTGATATGACTTTGCTGAGCTCTATGGTGATGCTCATAATCACCAAGTTAAGTCCGTTCCAGTTGTGCAAAGGTTCACAAGTTAGTGTCAAGATTTGGGTGCTAATTGGCATAGCAAGTATGCAACAGTAGCATGTGCCAAATGGAATTTGGGCATGGCCAGAATGCATAATGCGTGAAGAAATGCAAGTTAGGCGAATTGTAATGCATGAAGAAGAACGACAAAGTGGTGGTGATGCATAAGAATGGCATGAGGTCTTTTGAAGAAATATTCATGAAAGCTAAAGCAACATGATAGCATCAGTTTGAAGGAATATTCAACTAAGTGTCAATTATATTGTGCTTCGTTATGGGAGTGGCATAAGAACGTTGATAGTTGGAAGAGTGCATGTGGAAAAGTGAATTGCTACATTGGGGACAATAGGTACTGTCTCGCTTCCTTTGTTGCTTAGAAGCGAAGATGAAGTCAATATTGCAAGGCTTGTTAGGTCTTACAAGTTGCAATCCGTTGGCGCGAGTATTTGCTCAAGTTTGAGTATACTTTCAGTTTGGGTCGAGTGGACCTTGGTGTTGGAATGAAGTCTCTCTATGTAAGGTAGTAGTGAATGAGGGTATTTGAAGTGAAAGATCTTGCCTCTTTCGTTCAAAGTAAAGCTAGTTCGCGTGGAAGATGCTACATAGCATATTAAGCCAAAATATGTAATAGAAGATGCTGAAAGTGAAAGAAGCAAATAGAGTTGGTGGCATAGTCGAGTTTGCTGTTGAGAGTTACGTGGAAGTGCGATGACATATAACAATAGCATAGAGTAACACAGCAAGAATGAAGATATAAGTCCATCAAGTATATGAGTTAAGAGTAACTCATAGTTTGGAAGAACATGATGCTATTTTTCCGCTACATTAAAGCGTAGCAGTTTGAAAGAGAAAGTGATGCTTAAGTTGCTGGTTTCAAAGGCGCGTGAAGAGGAGCCCTGTCCGTGAGACGGTGTGAAGCCCCGGGTATCCTAAGTCATGGCTAATGTCATGAATTTTAGTCGAGTTTGCACAAGAGTGTTGCAAAGTGATTGAAGAATACTTAGTCTATAGTAAGGCCTGTTAGATTGCAAGAGTGCAATGTCAGTCGAAATTGGAGGCAGTAAGCTAAGTTATGCATATCAGGATGATATGTTGGCTATTTGGCGTGTACGCTTAGGCACGGAATGGCTGGAGAAAAGATTTGTGATGCGGATGCAATCAGATGTGGAAAATTATCTTAGCGTTTAGCCAAAGGAGTACTGCCGAATTTCAGAGGAGTTCTGAAAGTGCATGGCAACAGATCGGAAATGCATTTGGGTATTGATATGCGGCTTGAAGAAGAGTTGGAACGTATGCGCAACGTAACAACAAAAGTTCAAGATCAGTAGGATCAATGGCAAGGCAGTAAAGCTAAGTGGTGCTGATGCTAAGGCATGAAAAGTTGGCATAGTGCGAAAGCCAACAATGATTGCTGAATTTCAGAATAGGTTCTGAAAGTGCAAGCAGCGAAGATTGAGACCAGTATAGAGTTTATACTTGGTTGCGTTCAACGAGGGCGTTGAACGGATTAGGTGGGGGGAGGTCTATGACCGGTCTGGCAAGTGTGCACAATGATTGTGCATTACAGAGTTGCAGGCCAAGTCAGTGTGAATCCAGAATGGCGCAACACTGCGTAGACTGTCAAGTGCTAAGGATGGCATAACCCCGCAGGGCCAGTGAAGCGCAAAGGTAGCAGTGTAATAAAGACATTTGGCTAAGTAATAAAGCTTATTGGCCGACACAATGAGGCTTCATTGAGGGATTGGCAAAACGAGGCCAAAGTGACAGATGCAACATGCGATGTTGGCATTGATGCATATCCGTGGAATTGAGTTGGCCCAAACTCAAGGATGATGCAAGAGTGAAGAATATGCCAGGAGTTGGTCTATGGAATTAGTTAAAGGTTGGCCAAAGCTTGATCAATGCAAACAAGCTAGTAATGAAAGAGTGGCAAATTGGTTAAGTGAAGCATATGACGCATGAGAAACCAGAATGAGCTTAAGGAGCTGGCCTCGATGATTGAAGCATAAGGATTGTCCGTGCATTAGCTTAGAGTGATAAGCATGCAGGGCCAAGTCAGCTGAGCATTGGAGCGAGGCAGAATTCAGTAAAGCACAACATTGGTACAACGGCTCAAGTGACGGTTACGAGTTGGTTACGAGCTTCACAAGCATGCCAATGACGCGTGATGGAGTAGAACGATTATAAAGGAGTTTATAAGCGTGGGAGACGGTTCCTAACTGTAAGAGAACATGTGTTGGATGATTGGCGCGAGTTGGGAGAGAACTGGCCAGTTAGCACAGTTATTGTTTAGTCCATGTGATGGACATAAGTTTGTAATCTTCCTTTGATACAATAAAATGGGTTAATTGTGTCATGTCTTTGTGTTTGTGATGTTGGTGATTTTGTGTGAGAATTGGTTAAGTACATGGCAGAATCTCTTCTGCTTATGGGGGCATGAAGAGTTAGAGAGAAAGAAGAAAAGACTTACGTTGTGCAATGCCTTATGAGTGAAGGCAGATGCGTACTTTGATGCAAGTATGCAAGGCTGAATGATTTCGGGTGAAGTTGATTCACTGAACCACAATCATTGCCGGTCATGTCACATGAAAATTTTAGGCGATTAAATGGGCGTGTGCATGGGGGTGGGGGTCTTTGTTGAGATGATCAAACCTTTTAGTTTTCCTTGGCTCTCTAGTCTATCCAGATTTGTTGAAAGTATCTCGGCACAAAGAATGAATAGGTATTGTGAGAGGGGTCTCTTTGTCGGAGGCCTCTCTTTGGTTGTATGTGCCCATATGGAGTGCCATTAACCTTGACCGAGTATGTAACCGTAGTTATACACAACATCACATATTCCACGAACTTTCTAGGGAATCCTAGGGTTATTAGAGATTGTCTGACAAAGCCCCAGTCTAGACTATCATAAGCCTTCTTGATGTCTAGCTTCATGGCAATTTTTGGGTATATTATTGGAGGTGTCGATCTAATATGGTGGAAAATATCAGTTGCAATGGCAATGTTGTCATGGATGGCCCTATTAGGAACAAAAGCACTTTGGTAGGGGATGATCATGAATTGCAGTAGAGGTCGTAGTTTATCCACTAGTAGTTTTGAGATAACCTTGTAGACTACATTAGAAAGTCCAATCGGTCTGAAATCATTTGGTTTGGCAGGGTTATCTGTTTTTGGGATGATGGTTATGGTGGTGTGATTGAAAGGTGCTGCTAGTTCTACCTTCTCGAAGAACTAGTCCACCAAAGCTATTATTTGTGTTCTAGTGGTATCCCAAAAAACTTTGAAAAACTTACTTGTAAAGCCGTCTGGCCCTGGTGCTTTCTCCGATCCAATGGAAAGCAAAGCTTTGTGAATTTACTCATGCATTGGAGGTTTCATGAGCTCCATGCAGTGGTAGTTTGAGATTCTGGGTGTCAGGTTGTTGAACAATTCCAAGTCAATTACCGTAGGGTTTTCGATATATTGTTGTTCGAAGTGTTTTACCAGCATTACTGTTATTTGTCACTGGTTAGTCACCACCTGTTGTTATCATCTTGCAGCTGATGGATGTGATTGATTCTGTGATTTATTGTTGCCTTTGTGTGGAAGAATCTCGTGTTAAGATCTCCATTTTTCAGCCAATCAACTCTTGATCTTTGCTTCCAATAAGTATCATGGCAGTGTTGAAGCATCAGGTGTGTGTTTCTTGTTTCTCTTTCATGTTGTAGCCAAAACAAAAGTTCATTACCATAATTTGTTGCACATTTTGATTGCGCAAGTTGTATTTGATATTCCGCCTCCCTGAGCAATTCTGGTAGTTGTCCAAACGTTTGTTTGTGTCATTGTTGAAGAGATAATGTTGTTTTCTTCATTTTGTTTTGAAGATTTATCGCCACATCTGTGTTGTATTCTTGCTGCCAAGCTGTGATAACAATTTCTTTCATTTGTGGGTGAAGAAACCATAAATGTTCAATACGAAACAGCTTTGTGGTTCTTGTCAGCATAACTTTTTCTTGTAGCAACAACGGTGCATGATCAGAGACAATTATGGGTAGGTGTCGCACCAATGCATGAGGGTGGATGTCTAGCCATTGTTGTGTTGCCATACCTCTATCCAGTCTTTCCATGATGAAATTGTCGTCAATTTGGTTGTTTGTCCAAGTGTACTTGTCATTAAATCAATTAGGGCATTACATTTAATGAAGTTATTGAAGTGTCTGACTTGGCTGTTGGTCACATGTCTTCCTCCTTTTTTTTCATGCTGAGCTATAACTTCATTGAAATTTCCCATTAGTAACCATGGGATTGTTGGTGTTGTTACGACATTAGCAAACTTTTTCCAGAATGTCGTTCTTGGGGCCGGTTGTGGAAGTCCATAAATTCCAGTAAACATCCATGGTTGTGTTGATTGTGATTGTTGAGGCAGAATGTACGCATGCAAAATATTTTGAGTAGCAACTAGAACGGAGACATTGAGGTGGGATGTCCACGTCAGGCAGAGGCCACCTCTATGTCCCAAACACGGTACAGTAAAAGAACTATTAAAACCTAAACTAGATTGGAAAAAAGACATATGCGAGACTGAAGCAAGAGTTTCTGAAAGGAAAAGCAAGTTTGGCCTAAATTTGCGTATGTAGTCACGCAATTTACTAACTGTCAAGGGGTTATGAATCCTTTGACAGTTCCAAGCCAGGTAACTCATGGATTGTGCGGGTGTTGGGCCTTGCCAACACCTCGCAGACAGTTTGGTGAATCTGCTGGAGCAATCTCTTCATTGAAGGAAAGTTTCCAAGCAGGGTTGGTAGCTGTGGTGGCAGAGGACTGGGTGTTCCCATTGTTCTTGTTAGTCTATGTAGCCAATATTTGTCCTGATGACGTGTGTTTGTCAGATGTATGGTAACCACTTTGGTTAGGATAGTGCAATCTGGTGCTTCTTGGTTTCCTGCTCCTTAGTGTGGGTACTTCAAAGGTGGGTGTCCTAAGCCTTGCTTGGATGTTGTTCCAACTTGTGCTATCGATGCATATTTTTTGACTTTCGCCGGTGGTGGTTGCGCTGCGAATTCCGGTGTTCCTGGTAGCATGAGGTGTTCAGGGAGTTTTACTGGTGGTTTGACAGTTCTTCTTTTGTATGTCCTTAACGACTTCATGATTTCATAGTGGTTTTCCGGTCCAGCATTGTGGTGACTATGACCTCCGGTTTTCCGTTGATATTGTGAAAAAGTAAGTTCACCTTTGCATCTCTGCGCCGCAACACATTAAGTAGAACCTTAGTGTACTAAGTAGTGAAGAAAGCTAACATCCTATTGATACCCGGTTTAGACTTTTGTTGATTTGGATTGGCTGCAGTCCGACCCGTTTGTCGATCCATTGAGCTGGATCCGAAAGTTGGGTCAATGTTGTTTGTTTGGGCCTCATCAGGGTGGGTATTCTGTTGCCTTTGTTGTTCTTTGGCAGCTGAGTAGTCTGACTAGGGTTTTCCTCCAGCTGTGTGGATGAGCTATTAGGAATCTGTGTTGGAAGTGTTGGCGTGGCTTTGTGTGGGCCCTCCTTGTCAGTGCTTTTCCCAACATTCCTAATTCCGGCAAATTTTTGTTCAGGTGTTTTTGCATGGGGACAGTCTTTATTGCTCTCTGTTGGCAGCTCTGCTGGCTTGTTTGTTGCAGTAGATTTTGCAGACTTGGTCGGTGAAGAGACTGAGTTCCAAGTTAGTTCGCGCCGAGTCATTTTTTCGGACAAATTAGTTGGGAACGACTTTGATGCTGTCGGCTTAGTAACCCTATCTTCGCGGTGGATTCATGCAAGTTTCCGGTTGGTTTTGTTCCATCTGTTGCTGCTGCTGATGTTGTTGACCATGTTGTTGCGTTTGTTTCTCATATTCCCCTCTTGGGTTTGCTTGAGTTGATGATGATTCCCCTGTGTAAAAACTTGGTATCCTTTTTTCTTGCATGAGTTGTATTCTCCGTGACTTAGTGAATGAAGCCTTCATTTTTGCATTGAGTTTTCCATATGGGAATTTTGGGAACCTGCTGTTATTTATGGCCTATTATATTCCCAAAAAATTTGTGCAGTCCTTAAAGACATGCCCTGGAAAACCATAGAGAAAACATAGAACCGGTAGATTTTCATGAGCATACTGTACCCACAAACCTTTGCCAATGTTAAGCATAACGCCAGGCATGAACGGTTTAGAGATCTATCATGACGTAAACTCTTGGTGGAGATTGAGAAAGGTCTGTCTGAAGTACCATTCCATTTTCTGAGTTTTCTATGAGGTCATATATTGATTTTTCATCCAGAAGGTAACGGGGGAAGTTGAGAACTTGTAGCCAGAAGGGGGCGAACCTGAAACAGCTTTCAAGGTGTTGTAGGAAGAGGTTCCAGTCTTCAAAAAGTACAACGTGATTACCTGCAATCCAAGGCTGGTTCTCTAATATGAAAGTTTTGTCACTCTGATGTTTGAGAGATAGTTGAATAACATGTAAGGTTGAGCTTGTCTCCATATGGCAGATGCGAATAGGAAATAATCTACTCTTTATGGCTCGTTTCAGCTGGTAGAAATCCGCTGGTCCTCCTATAACTTTTAGTGCCAAGCTATGCTCATTATGGGATTACATGAGGTTCTGCATTCTTTCAGTGAGTAGGAAGATTGGGGTATGAATTTCTGTTTTAGGGTTGAGGATCGGTATCTTTTGGTTGATGAGTGGCGAAACTTTTGAAGTAACTTCTTTATCCTTTCTTTTCTGGGTATGATTTGGTTGTGATGGTTTTGAGAAAAGGTTTTGATGATGGTGTTCTTTCCTTGTAAAACTAGTATCAATATTCGAAGTAGATCCAGCAGAGTAGAAGATTTGAGATGAGTATGTGGTAAAAGCTTGC
This sequence comes from Papaver armeniacum, assembly GCA_023531295.1. Lineage (NCBI taxonomy): Eukaryota > Viridiplantae > Streptophyta > Magnoliopsida > Ranunculales > Papaveraceae > Papaver > Papaver armeniacum. Next base: position 79,632 of record JAJJWW010009328.1, on the reverse strand, counting down.
TTTTGGCATTCTTTTTTTGAGGTTTCAGAAGATGAACCTTCTGGGAATATTGTGGTGAGGTTTTGTTTAAGATTCTGAGGCTTCTTTTCAGATGGAGAAGAGTGTATCAGAGGGTGTGTCGAGGGTTTCTCAGTTGGTGGATGTGTTTGATTGGTGGTGGCGGGTGGTGCGTGAAATTCCATTGGGGAGGAAGGAGGTCATGATAGAGATAGTGGAGGAAATAAAAAAAACTTTAGTAATTCAACCACAGATTTGTGTAGGTTAATATGGAAAAAAACTCCAAATTGTGATTCCCAATCCTGAAGATCTTAAGCGAATCTCGGGGAGAAATTGATTGGAAGGTGATTCCTAAACCTAACGACGCAAGAACTGTGTTGATATGCAAGTGTTTTTTTCCTTGACTTTAGTCATTGCCAAACGGCCCCATTTTCACGCTTAGTTTAGCCGGCCTTTGTGAAAAGTAGCTCTTTAGGTTGGGAACAAAATTTAAAAATGACTTATAAAAATAATAAAAAAACAAAATTTATTAAGCAAAATGTTTTTATTTTCGGACTGGTGATAGTGAATCAATTTTCTACTCCCGGAGGAGAAGCAGTGGTGGTAATTCCAAACAAGTGAAACAACCTCTTAAAAATGCGTGGACTGTTGAGTTGGTAAACAGTAAGGGTAAAGTTGCTATCTAACACCATCCTTCAATTTATTGATCCAGCTGGAATAGATATTAATATACTAATAAATAATTGCAGGCTTCTGTATCAAACTGTAATAACAACAATAATAAACGGAAGCAACAATTTTTCCGTCAATCTTCTTCTCTGCTACGAAATCGCAAGTCAATTGGGGAAGGAAGAGAAGAAATAAACTGTTCAATTTCTGAAAACCCTTATTAATTCATTCCTTAATCTCACAAACAAAGATGTCTACTGAGGAAGAAGGAAAGAGCAAAGGTATCTATAGTGGTGATCAACAGTCACCGCCATCCGCACCGCCTCACTATGGTACTTTCCAAGGACTTCCTCCTTCTTATCCCCAACAGCCTTCAATTGGTTACCCTCAGCCTGTTCCACCTCCAGGTCTTACTGGGGCATCTCCTTACTACCCTCATGGTTACCAGGGTATTCCAGGTAATCATCAAGAGAAGTTCAACTGTCTCTCGAATTTTTATTTATTTGTTTGGGTTTTCATTGTTTTGTTTGATCCATCTATAGTTTTGATCTGATAGACAAATAAATTCACCATTTTTTTTATTAAGGAATTTCATCTTTTACTGTTTGGTCATTTGTTTTTCTAGATGCTGAAGGTTATGTTGTTGAAGGAACACCTGTGAATGAACATCGACATCGTCGTCTTCCTATATGTGGTTGCGGGGTTGGTTGGTTTCTGTAAGTTCACAAAATTGCTTAATTCAATCTTATAGGAGTATGTTTCTTTGGTGCATTTGAATTTTGTCTGTTTTGTAATTGTGTTGATTATTATTTGATTCTGACATAGTTTTTCTGTTTTCTATAGGTTCATAATTGGTTTCTTTATTGCTGCTATTCCATGGTATGTTGGTGCTTTCATTCTGCTTTGTGTCAGAATTGATCACAGAGAGAAACCAGGGCTGATTGCCTGCACAATTGCTGTAAGTATATTCCCATTCCTTTTAACTTTGCCGAGGAAGTTTGAATATTGTATTAAACATCTCTATATTCGTTTAATATTGTGTTATCTTCTCTAACTCCACTAGTGTGTGCCAGTGAGTACACATTTTACTATTGATCTAAGTATGTATGCTTGGGGTTAGGAGGCAAGTATTTGAAGGATACATAGTTTTTCAGATGTTAGCCTCTCAGTTTGGACTTCGGCTCAATGGTTATGTTTCGACCATTGTAATCTGCTGGAGCCACATCATTTGTTCTTTTTTTATAAAGACGAACTCACTTTGTTATGTTCTTGCCGACCTTTCTCGTGTGGTCATTTAGAGATTTCAAATTAATCTGTACCAAGTGGACTTCGCAATGTAACCAGTGATCCATGCTCTGAAAACCAATTATTAGGCTTTCTCAGACTTGTTTGTTGCTATGGATTTTACTGTTTTCTTTTTTTCTGTGGTCGGTTGCATGGAAAGTTTATGCATATGAAATCTCATGTGATTGGCTGGTAATTGTAGGAAGAAGGATATATTGTTTGATAAGGACATATACTCATGTCAAACATGTGAAATTTGAGATTTCGAAATACCCATTATCTTTACCATGAAATTGTACCAGCAACTTTTGTTTGTTGCTGCTAAAACGTCTAAGTTGTTATTGAAGTCCATCTCTTTGCTCCCTATAATGTCAAATCATTCACTTGTTTCTCCTACACCGACTTTGCTCATGTTCTAATCTATATTTTTGTTGCATTTTGTATATGGTGCACAGGCTGTTCTATCTGCTGTTGCCATTGTTATTGGAGCTTCTAGTCATTGATCGACTTCTTTCCTGTGTCCTGGCGATCCCTTGACAGAGGAGGCGGGAGTTGTATGGACTGCAATACAGATGTATATGTGTGTATGACTTAATGCAGGTGGTGTTATTTATTTAATTGAGTTGCTAAGCTTGTGATGGTAGTAGATGTTTACTAAAAAGATACTGCCTTGCAACCATGAATTTTTAAGTCTTAAAATTTAGTTAACCACCTGTGTTTGTATTTAAAGTAATCCATATTTGTTTATATAAAGTATAAAACATATTTTACAAGTCATGAAGTTCAATTCTTAGCAGGGTAAGATTAGTGATCTTATTTATCACCCTTATCACCCAATTCAGTTCACTGGAAATGTTAATTGTGAGAAACTCCATAAGCGCGTTGGAAATGTTAATTGGAGGCGCGTAAAAGGTGATTCCCTGCTTAGGTTCGTGGTGCTTGGAGGCCAGCCAATTTTGTTCGCACTAAATTTGAATGCTAAAACAAAGAAAAAACTGTTTAAATTGTCTAACTTATACCCTCCGGTTTAAGTTCCATGATCCTCCGGAAGGTGTAGCCCATCTTCACAATGTCCCAGCAGGGTGCCAAGGCATAAGGGCATTGTCCCAGTAGGGCGCCAAGGCATAAGGGGTTTTAGCTTTCATCTGAAGGTCCAAATCGAAATTTTGCACTATGCGAAGGATACAAATACGTGAGTTTTCCTTATGACTAAGAAATATATTCAGCAACGCTGAACAGATTTTTTGAACCGAGATTTTCACACCTTCAAAGCCTCACATTTGAATGATGCAGCTGTTTACTGGATGGACAATAATTTCAGATACTCAGCATTGACATGTATAACACCTTGATATAACATCTTAATAGATTAGAATGTCAGGGAACCTACAAAGCTTTAAATGTGAGCTCCTAGATGTAAACGTATTTAAAAATAATACTACAGTTGTGTATGATACATAGACATCCACCTAAGAGAAGTTTGGTAAAATAAAATGCAAATATCAAGAAAGAATGTCTCCAAAGGTCCAACAGTTTCTTTTTCTGACTCGATGTTACGAGACTCCACAAGAGCAAGAACATGCAAGTTACGTCATTAAATTGTCCAATGTATAGCTAGTTGAGCGGTCAGTTGGGATTTGTTCTCTCCTTCTTCCCAGCAAGAATCATAGAGATCTGTAGACCTCTACTAAATGCTTGGTTAAATAGCAACCGAGTCTGAAACTCAGAAACGAACGGGAACCATGACAATATGACTATAGGCATGAAAATTAGCATCCCCATCACATACTCGTATGCTCTTGCTAGCCCCTTTATGGACTCCCAAAATCCAATGCCCTTCAACATCGGTTTGCATGCTTGCCCAATCTACAGAAAGTGGTTTAGAACATAGCCTTAGTTGTCAGAATATGAAGTACACAATACTCTCTGGCAACAAATTTTTTTCCAAAATTTGAATATTTAGTAGTCCACACATCATTCAAAGCAACCTCACAACATTAACCAGGCTGGGCTCAAACACACGATGGATTTGACAAAACCAAATTTTCACAACAATTAGAAACTAAAATCATTTCAACTAAACTTTGTCAAAGTGGATAGCAACTTCAAATGACGTTTACGGCTCTAGATATCAACAAAAGCATGGTATGAATATATATAAGAGTCAAGAAATGATGGTACTTACGAGAAGAATGGACCACCCTGTGGGCATGAAACCAAGTAGCCCAGCAAACAGGTCCGAAATCGTTAGGCCACAAACAACAAATAGAACGGCCATGACAGACACGAAACCCAGGAAAAGAAGTAATTTGAGGATTCTGAACATCAGCTGAAAATCGGTACCAAATCTTCGTCTACCCATTGATACCATCTAGATGTAACAAGTCGGAGACAAAACCAAGTCAGTTAACTAACTAAAAAGAAGTCCTGAGCAGCCAGACACTGAGCATATAAATGCATGTATATACTCTTCATGTCGAGATTCTGAGATATTTAGCGCTAACAAGATGAACATACCTTTAAAACTAAAAGAACAGTTGCCATTACAACCCACGAAAGTCCATACACCTGAAAGAAGAAATGGACTGTAGTGAAGCTTGGCACTAATTTTGAGGTTTCGAGTAAAGAAACAAAAAAATGTCAAGTAGACCAAAAGGATAAAGTAATGGAAAATATCAATACCAGCACATTCTTGTTATGACGGGATATATTGAGGTGGTAAACGATTCCGTATTGGTAGATCAAAAAGCGCAGCGCCAACAGTATTTCAAGCAACCGACCTCGAATGTTTGTGTGTTTAAGATGCTCTTGCTCGCCATCCCACCAGGATTCCCAGCTTCTATCAGGTTGGATACCAATTCCACCCCGGTTACCCATCCACCTTTTCCAGTCTGTCCAATCATCAACCGTCTTCTGCCATTCGAAACAAGAGGGATTGAACACGAACGGAGCAAATAACCATGAACCTACCAAGAACCACATGGAGAAGGTGATGAAAAAATAAAGACTTGAACTTCTATAGGAATTGCCATAGACTTCATACACGACGAGCAATATCATTAACTCCAGCCCTTTCACAAAATGGCTTCTTGAGTAGAATCTGTAGTTATCAGCGAACTTCGCATGAAATACAACAAACCCACGTCCTGTAGCTCTATACTTTGCACCACCATGCAATATTGTCCTTCCAAAATAGTGAGCTTTTGTGCCTAGCTGGAAGGTAAAGAACACCGATGCTAACTGTAGCTGCATGATTATAAATTCACCAATCGCAGTCCGGAATCCCCTCTCCAGGCCAATCTCCATCACCATTGGCAATACAAGCAACAGACCTAGCTGAAAGACAGACTGGGTAGCCAAAGCTGCTTCAAGAGCTTTACTTTCTCGGATGCTTGGATCATCAAGAACCCTTTCTCCAGACCACTCAAAACCAAATATAGACGCCCGTATAGAAAAACATAAACAGTAAGCACCGTAACCTGAAAATCAGAAGATGTTGATGTGAAGCACCAAGATTTCCCAAAAGAACTACTAACATTTTCAGCAGGTGAGAAAAATTCACAAACGAAATGAACTGACATGAGTTCAAGTACATTTCCTGAGCATTTCTATAAAATATTCAATGCCTTTATATCATAGTTGTTTTAATATTTGTGAAAAAGAAATCGTTATATGGTTCTTTTTTTATCCTAATAGCATAGTGACAAATGCACTTTGGTTCTACCATTTAACTGTTTCTGATTTCAGTTTGCAAGTCATTTAATGTGTGACACACAATTGAGGGTGACATACCCAGCACTCACCTCCATGTTTACCATTCATCCACCCACCGACCCACCCACATATACCATCTCCTACCTCTATAACTGGCAAAACAAATTTTGACTACCCCTAGTGCGATACTTGGAAACAAGGCCAACAAGCAATAAACTTGTGACACACCGTTAAATAATGGGTGCTTTGAGGTCAAACTATCTTATATATTAGGCCCACCCTCTCATTCTTAACCAGATATCAGACAACCCTGTACAAGAAACGTGGCACTCATAAAGCTACAGCCATGTGAAATGCGGTCTCAACCCTAAGTCTGAGTTGCAACATGATAGGGGTCACAATTTCAAATGCACGGATCGCCTTTGTCATCAAACACATGGTCAAAACTAAAATAAATAAATTAAGAAACGCTATACTTCAATCAAAACTTAGATGATACCTCATAGGAAATATTAAGCACATACCATACTGCTGAAGTAGAAACCAACTGTAGTGAAGTAGAATGACAACATTCTGAAGAAGTCAAACCGCGTCCTAGACGATAAATGTCACGGCTCAGAGTTTGCTCTCCATTACCATTAGCAACCTTAGCCTCAAACTGTGAAATTTGATTCATTCCCACGTCACGTCCTTTTCCTACTTGAATGTATTCATGATGAGTAACATATCCCCCGCGTAAAGTTGAATTAAACCCTGTAAAGGTTCATCTATCAACAATCTGATGGTAAATTTGAATGCATGACAGCTCAATGGCACCTGAGTTTACCTGAGAATATATCCTCACTCAAATTAATAACTTTTGATGCTTTACTAACCCCACCCCTCGTCAAGTGAAAAATTCTGTCGAACACATCAGGATGGCCATAGTGGAAACGAACCCTGAACAAAAACACAGATTACAGTCAGAGAGTACTTGACGATTTTGGAGTAGCACCTCGGAATTAGGCAATTTACACCCATGTTTTTCCACCCCTAGAGTAATTCCAGATAACTATTGTGGCACCTTTTTCTTTGAACTGGACTTATATCCAAGTAAAGAGTTGGGATCTACGTTCATCCACACCAACGCGTATTTCAAGCACTCTAGCGTTTTCTTCCATTTATGTTACTTATTCCTTTAGCCACTTGCTGAATATGTGGATGATTAGATACTACATATATATTTGGGGTATCAGGCAGTCAAACCATGCTGTTGATCCTAAGGCGAAAAACAGGGACAGGAAATTCTGGTTTCTTAGCTCAAAATACATAAATTTCACAAAATTTGAAATGTATAGTTTATAAGATTAAACCTAAAAGATAATTAAAAGAGAACAGTACTCTTGCACATTCATTTATGCTAACACAAATCAACATTTCAATTAAAGCAGTACCAACCAAAATAAACTGGTAGTTATTGTAGATCATATAAATCTTCTCCTTTGACAGGTAGGGAAGGATATACTAACCGAAGAGGATTTGCCAGAATACGCTGTCCAATGGTAACAAAACTCATCTCCTGATTGGACATGAACCAAGCAAGCGATGAAACACTAGAAGACACAAAACAAAAGTAGATCATCATTAGTATTGTTCATTCAACAATTATTACTCACCGTGATAAACAAACATACAATGAAATTAAAAATTACACTGAGAATAGTATTGGACAAACCTTCCAGTAAAAATATGCTCCCGGAGACCCAATATTGTTGGTTTACGCTCACCCCGACGTGATTTCAGGAACTCCTCCAAAACATTTCTCATTTTGAATGCTTCTTCAAGGTAATTATCCTGAATTATTATAGAGAGAAAGATTAAAACCTAATAACAAATACTTCATCTTCTAAGAAAAGGAAAATTAATGGTACCTGATTCATGTCTATGGTCTGAAGAGCTTCTCCACGAGTGAAAATTATAGCATGGTTTTGATTTTCAGGCTTCCCTTCACCAATATCTGTTGGGGGACCCGGTAGCTTGATTCGGTATATTTCCTAGCAGTGCAAAGATCTAATCAATAGTGTAGGAGACACACTGTTTTTCTATTCAATCGCATACTCAACATATAATTTGTCTCATGCTTTAGTTAGTGCCTTCCCATTGAGGTTTGATGGTTGATTATAAATCACATTTTCCATCTAACCATCTGATAAATGAGGCTTTGACAGTGTGCCTGCCACATGTCTATATATAGCCAATATATATATATATATGCCAAATGATCTTATTACTAAGCCACTCAGGCATGTGGACTTACATAGGAATGATCAAAGGAATTACTGTACATCATGATGTCCTCAGCATATACCATTTTCACGAAAAATCAACATATTTTTAGAACTCAACCTCCATTACTCCTAATCTATTTTAAAAGAGTTTCACAGTGGTGTTGAGGCAATTGGACAATTTCTTGGGTTACAAATTTAATATTAACCTGTCACTCGCTAATAAGATCTATATGGTTAAATTCAGTAGTTGGATCACTTCTTCATGGGCCCTACATGGATATGTAAGTTGGCTAATTCAGTCACCATTGCTCTCCAAACTCCAAATCAGATGAATGAAAGAGTTACGATTTGCAACCACAAAAATGAGCTGAAATTTTGGCGCGATCGATAAGCATATGAGAAGGTTATCCTTATTGAAAATCAACCTAGAATAATATCGATGCAGGCCCCAAATAAGGTACATACCTTAATAAAGCAAGAGTGTCAACATGAAGGGAATAAATGTTGCACAAACCATTATTGTGCCGCTACCTCCCCACGTAAAGATTGACATTACGAAATGAAAATCAAAGACTGACAAGAGATTACGAAAATGAATTGAGGGTTAGACATTTTGCTAAGTTGATAACAAATCTATACACAAAGATTTGCACTGATGTAAGCTCTATCCTTTCGTGCATTACAATAAACATACTGCGTAAACTAGTTTTGATGTGCGGTTACCTGGACAACATTGGCAACACAATTCCAGGCACCCTTAATTTTGAGATCCACCACAAATATTTGCTGATACTTAGATATTTTTTTCATGTAAATCCAGGACCTAACTTCTTACTGACCTCAAAAGTCCACCATAATATACAAACACACTGTTTCTTGACTCTTGAGGATCCAAACTAACTGAGATGACATTTCACACACAGATTTTCACATTGTTCTGCCCTATTGCTATCCCTAGCATTTTCCATTGCACTTCTAAGAACATGGAAACTTTTATTTAGCAAGCTTCCTTTCTATCTGAGTGGTTTATTTTTATTCACTTTCAAATGCATCAGTGCAATCAAATAAGTAGACTGCTGTCTACTATTACTGAAAATTACCAAAACCTTAAAATAGATTATCATTCACAATGTTATATGTTAGTAAAACTACGGAAACCTTCATTTACTCATATATCTACCATTAAAGAATGTCCCGTAATAAATGGTAAAAAGAAAACCAAAAGTCCACACTAAATCACAAACAAAACTTATCATCTTTGACAGCCTATTACTCTCGTCAGCATCAGCCTTGATAATTGGATTTTATAATGATTGAGCATTACGCCTATTACTCTCGCCATTTACTCTATACTATTAAAGAACGTCTAAATAATAAATGGTAAAAAAAAACCAAAAGTTCACACTAAAACCCAAACAAAACTCATTAGCTTTACAGCCTATTACTATCGTCAGCATCAGCGTCGATAATGGGATTTTATAATGATTGAACATTGGGCCATTAGCTCTGCTACATTAAAGTAAAACTTAAAACCAGAATCATGATTCTCTAGACTATCTGCACGGCCATATCAAATATAGAATGTTTTTCGAAATTCCATACCTCGTCTAATTTTTCTCCTCCTTTAACGAGAACAGAGTAGTAAACCCTTTCAGACTTTCCATTTAGCATCTCCTCTCTGTCATCTATGTAAGCAACACGCAGGGATGGATACCTATAAACAATAAAAGTTAAGTACGCATCAACAAAGTTGAATGGGTCCAGGAGACGAGGCATAATCACTCAGGGTCACCTATGTCTTTCCAGATATCATTTAAATAAGTCACACCTGCATCGGACTCAGACCAACCTCAAATGTGTCTGCATGCATTGTTCACCAGACCTTTCCGGATAACCCGAGTCAACTAAGTTTAATTTGGGACAATCCAAACTCTAAAACGAAGTGTAGAACTACTGTGTCAGCTAGATCAATGGGTCATAACATATAAGTCATAAAACTTACATTAGCATGAGGTTTAGAACGTTCTGGTAACAACTCCGATCTCGAAGTTCACCAGATTTCTTTTGGGCCCCATAGACCTGGCAAGAAACGACATAGGTAAACTTCATATCAGCCACAGCTTGTGAACGAGCAGCAAAAGCCATCTCATCATCGTGATGATCTATATTGACTGTCCGATATCCACCAAAAATGGCTGCAACAAAATTTTAAAGAGGCTGATGGTCAGTTGGTATCCGAAAAAACAAGTACAAAGAAATTATCTGAGGTTATTACACGGAGACTGTTATTATCCATTTTCTGTCTCTTTTTGCATCAAGAATTGTATATATCATTTGTGCCGGGTGCAACTCAAATATGGATTGCTTATAAGAAATCGCATTAAGTGAAATATAAAAGCCAAGTACCAAGATCTTCTGCCATATCGAGGAAGCATTGAAGTTCTAGTGCCTGCCTATAGTACATCATCCCTCTCACTATAAAATGCAAAAAAAAAAAAAAAAAAAAAAAAAAAAAAAAAAAAAAAAGGAAGCAATGGTAAATATAAACAACCATACAGTACCACAAAAAGATGAGCTACTGGTTTTCTTATTATCTTAACACTTAACCTGTCCTGAAGAGAGTTTGCCCCCTGTAAGATACCCATTCACGAATTAAATCCACCTTCTCTTTTCCGCCATTTTCATCCTTCACAGCATTTGTCCGTTCAAGAAAATTGTTCCATTCATCTATTCGGAGTCATAAGATAAATATTATATCTTGTGAAATAATGAGGGAGGATCCCTTCACACTATCTCACACTTCGGGAGACATTTTTCTTGAAAAAACTTAAACGATGGGGTATTTGAAGCTAATATTTCAGAGATATGCTCGTCTTACAGTGATCTACATACCCACAAAACATGGGCACATTCCGAAACACCAAACCTCACCATCTACCAATCTTGATTTTAACGGCTGCAATTTCGTTGATTTTCGACAGTTGATATTCTAAGTAGTAGATGGTGGAGTTATACATTTCGGAATGTGCTTGTCTTTTGTGGGTATGTAGAAATTTGTAAGACGAACATGCTCCCAAATTTTTAGTTTCAAATACGCTACCGTTGACTTTATGAAAGAAAAAAATTGTCTCGGAAGTGTGAGAGCATGAAAATAGGAGTGTGAGGGGATCCTCCCTCTGAAATAATTAGAGCTGAAAATTGGTTGAAATAACATCTCAACATTTACCAGGATATATTTTCTGAAGGTAAAATAAAGTTGATATCCCATCTTCATTTTCCTTGTTCAGTTCCTCCTCTGAATAAAGAACATCTTCTTTGTAATATGGAGTCAAAACACTGAAAGATAAAGAACACATCAGAGTAACAAGGTCAAGAAACAATTCAATTATAATTAGACATAGATCCTTTTATTTAGTATAAGTATTACGAGAAATTTCATAGGCATCTAACTTAAAAAAATATCTTCTCTCAACCTAGAGTCTAAAAGGCTAGTGACAACAGGGCATACACTCTTATATAGGCAATGGAAATGACTCAAAAAAATTTACTAGCTATAAAAACAAATTACGACCTTTCTTGAATATGATTGATATCTTTGATCAACTCTAGGTAAAGGCCTTAGGGCATCCCCTATGGGATCATTGATAGATCAAGTCCATGTTCAGCTAATATGGGAATTTCATGTATCCATCAATAGTTGGATTTTGAAAATGCTAGAAAGAAAGAGAGGATGATTGCTGGATTTTTTAAACAGTCACATCCGGCAAACCACAACCCCATCCAATAATTGCTGGAGAAGGGCATAAATTTAATGTACATTTGACTACATGGTAGATTAAATTTCATAGATCAAATCCCTCCAGGGTGCCTAACTTCCTGCAGGTGCCTAACTTCCATTTTAACCAAAATCCTTGAACTTAACCTAGACGAGAAAGCCTCTTTATATCGGAATTCTCAAAAGACAAAAATTAATCAGTTTCTGCATGGAAACCCATAATAGTTTAAGTACACAGAAAGCAAGTCAAGAATCCTAGAACATATGACCCTGAGATAAGTTGAAGTGCTACGACTTTTGAGTCTATGTATTAAACTAAGTATTTCAGCATTCAAGCATTTCAGAGCCATCAGTTTAAGAAAAAGTGCTTTGCCTTTCTTCTTTACATAACAGATGCCACTAAAGCAAACTAAAGAGAAACTGTACATTTTCTAGGAAGAAACTATATCAGTATGTATAAAAGCCAAACATAGCCGAACACAGAAATTTGTATCTAGGCATACAGGGTAGAGTTAATAAGGTTCAATCACCAAATATAAATATAAAAGGTATGACTGCAAAATTTGCTCAAGGGTATCAAAACCTGAAGGATAGCATGTTACGGACTTTGGGAGCAGTTGGCATATTCATAAACAAAGAGTTACTAAAGAAAGTGATGCGGCGGCGAGCTTCCAAGTTCATCGGCACATTTATTGCTGATTCCTTAACAGTTAACAGCAAATGAAGCCTCACGACCTACAAGAAATGCAGAATAAGATCTACCTCTCATCATGCTGGCACAATAACAAGAAATGCAAATGAAACCTCACAGACTGCGGAACTTATTAGCAACAAAACAAAACAGTATCTAGCATTTGATTAATAGTATTACCTTCTCCATCCAAGATCTATTTCGCATAAGGTTGAGATTTAAATTTTCAAATTTTTGTTTTTTCTTCACATGGTCGTCATGCTGGTGCTGATGAGACTTTTCAAGGCTACAAGTAGAATTATTGCAAACTGTGAACATTGAACCAATTCTTCTGTAAGCAAGAAGAAAGAATCAGCTAAAATCTTACACATGTGCAGAAGTCATCACATCCTGAGTTATTATCTCCATAATATCCTGAAGGACATTAATTATCTGTGCTTTGTAGTTTTCGATATCTTCATGATCACCTTTCTGTTAACATAACGATCTTAAGTTTACAAGTGCAAAAGTCATTAAGTTGCAACTGAAGTACTGAACCACTCTTCCCAGCTAAAAGGAAGATAAAAGAAAGATATCTCACCAAAAGGTTTAGAAGTTTCTCCAACTTATTGCTGAGCTGAGGAAGCTCACTCATACGGAAGTCTTTCAAGAAACAGTGTCGTTCTAAACTTGCATCTACTTCTCGACATATGTGCCTAATAAGCCTAGATATAAAGCATAAAACAAGTTTCATCATTCATGCATTTCAGAAATTATGAAGTAGAATGAACGGAGTCATATTGTCTATCAACTGAGGCAAGAATATAAATACAAGTTCTACTTACGCCTCATCTTCTTCATCCTCCAGAAGACCATACAGTATATCTCTGAACGTTTCATAACATTCAATTACTGCTGAATGCATGTACTCATCATTCTTGATCTTTCTAAACAAATCCATGTCATTCCTACCCTTGAAATCTTTCGCCATGTCCAAGGCAATGGGAATCTATCAGCAGACGACATGTTGGGTCAAAGGCAGAATACACCAAAATCTAGAAAATGAAGGATAAAAAAAAACTCAAGATGGTATTATACCTTACTCGCCAGCAAAAAAGGAGGCCACTGGACAACAGAGACATCATTAGAAGAATAAGGTACAAGCAGCAGATCCTTTTCCCTGGATGATAGAAAGAACATAAAAAGATGACCAATTGGAATCAGTGCCTATAGTTGAATAAGTTAATCAATAAGCATGCGCTAGTCTATACTTATTGCTGATCAAGTCCTCAGCCCGCATGCAACTGATGAACTCATTCCAAAATTGAGAGAATTTGGCAATGTTCTTCCTTTCCCATGTCCCATCCTGTTAGTATACGGCCCAAATTTCACCAAGAATAACAAGTTAGTCTTATTATTTCATTATGACAATTTGTAATACATTGACATCAACAAGTGTTTACAGTTTACCATCTGGTCCTTTTTGGATTCTTCCTTTGAAGTTGGTACAAGACGTTTGCTAAAGGCACTGGGCACAGATTCAAATCTGGATCTCAACATCCCAAGGGTCCGTATCTAGAAAGCCAAGGAGGAGGAACTGATAGTGAGAAACAAGGGGGGGAAAGGAGGAACTTTTTATGTGGTGCCTGTTTCCTGAGCTAATCTGATTAGAATTGAATATCAGATGCGATAAACAAATAAAATGTACTGACACGTGATAGGGCCTAACCTCTCCCAAGTGACTGAATGCACCATGAATACCACCAAATATGGTGGAGAAAATAGCATACCAAATTTGAGTATCCATGAAATACACCTACAAAGCATGAAAAGGTTGAGAATCACAATAACTCTTGATAAAGATGAAGAGCACTAAGTGATTTGCTCCAAATCCAAGAGTAAACAGTTACATCCTCCAGAATATTCTGTTGTTGTGTTTTTTGGTACTCAATAACAGGTAAGATTCACCTTCTTACAAAGGAATGACATGTCAGATGAATATACACATCAGTTTTACAACGATTGCAGCATATGAGTTTAGCGCACATGGATTTCTGATTATTTTTTTAGCAACTTTGGTTTTTAATCTTACATATGAATGCTTCTAAGTGTGTTTCCCAGTTTTTCAATATTTTCGATGAGCCCTGACACCAAATTGGTTGATCAATTAAGAGAAGTTCTTTTAGTATTAAAGAAGTGATAACCCTGATCTTGTTGGATTGAAAATAAAAGTTATCGAGATCCAAGTCATACACCAGCTGCACTTGTATGCTTATATACATTATCAACATACCCTATACAAAGATGAAACAACACCATGATATCTGGAACTATACCTGCTAGACGACAGCCTACTTTACTTATGCAATTGTATTGCTGCAGCTTCCTAATGCATATTCTGAGTATAATTTAAAGGAGGGACACATATAACTAACAATGTCGAACAACTACATATATTTTGATCCAGCTTCTTACATTAGAATTATTTAGCGATTCAAATAACATACTAATCTTTGTATTGCAGTTGATGCAATGACATCTATTGTACTATATTGAGATTTTCAAAAGTTAAATAGAAGAAGACAGTATAAAGATGATGAAATCTTTAACAATAATCAATTCGACAATTCATTCAAATCTGCTTACCAAGACAATGGGAGCCCATATGGAAATAACAACACCAATGTTGTACTTGACTGCATCAATTTGAGTTTACCAGTTAGTACACGCAAAAGTCCCAATGAAAAAGCAACGTCCAACAGCAACTTATACCATATCTTACCATTTGGGAAAAACTCGTGCCACTCATAGTTGCCAATATGGATGCCCATGATCATTTTTGTTGGCCCAACTAATGGCAATATCTACAAGGGACCCAACATTTTGCTTTTCAATTAAATTGCATAAAATAAGTAACTTCACAATGTTTAAGGTTACCACAGAAAAACTAATCAAGATACTAAAGACTTCACACTGTTTGTCGTCAAGAAAGTACAATAATTGTTTCTTTTTAATCGATGATCAGTTGTATGATGAGTATGAAATTATGAATATATATAGTGTTGAAATGTAGAAGGATTTCAGGGAAAACGAGAGAAATAAGTTACTGGACACCCTCAAAGATAAATAAGTATGGATGAAGTGAGGAAAAAAGCCTACTGCTGCAGGTCAAACAGAAAAATATAATGCTCACATGGAAAGTAAAGTTACCTCCACATAGAAGCTAAACGCTAACTTGCAGATTAGCAGAAGGATCCAAAACACTGTATATCTAAGTGCACGAAACATGAACTAGTTAGTGAAATGTGAAAGAAGCTTGTACTTTCTTAGAACCAAACATTCGGATTTTCTTACTTTAGAAGAGAGAACATATCTTCATGCATGCCTCTTCCCAAAAAAAGTTTTGGCTGTAATACAGTTAAACAGATTAGACACATCATTCAGAAATAAAGGTCTGCAAAAAGTGTAAACAACGGTTATGAAAGAGAAACCATGATACAAATGCTTACCTGAGCCCACCACATAAGGAGCACAACAATTCGCCAGTTTGAACGCTCCATATGTCTTCGAAGAGGTGGAAGAAAAAAAACTAGTGCAGCCAAGATATTGGGCATCACAAAAATTACAATGGCGTAGCTATAAAATGACTGGTTTTTCCAATTAACCCAGTTGCTGAAATATTTGACCAGACCCGAGGGATTTCGGACAGAGCTGGAATATCCTATAGGAGGACAACTACCCAAACTGCCGCAACCGCAAATTTCAACAAGTAACGAAGAATTTGGGTAAATTTCAAACTTCCCCAAGCCTTCCAACTAAGAATTACATCCAGAGTCACTGCAGCACAGTCGTAGAGTGTATTAAAACAATTTGATTAATTAAATCAACAACTTAAAACAGCAAAAGAAAGGTGATTAAGCTTTTGTACCTTGCAGGAAACTGAGTAAAGCCCACGTTACAAAGATGCTCAACACATTTTTGAATACGTCTTCTTCAAAGAGAGCTATAGGAGATCCAGAAGGACTCCATGCAATGATAACCATAGCCTAAAAACCAGCCAAAATGTACGGGAATTACCAGCCGTGCTGAACTACCAAAGGGAAAAAGACCACGGGTTAAGATTGACAATACCTGGAGAGCCAATATAAAAAATATCCACATCCGGTCAAAACTTCTAAAAAGGTGCCAAAAAGTCCGAACTTCAACAAAATTTGTCTTCGGCTTCCTCTCTCCAGCAGTAACTTGGTTTGCTCGTTGCTGAAATAGTGTAACATAGAGAAGTTACGCTGTCGCTAAAATAGTTTATAGGACTTGGGTTATTATAAATACTTCATGCATGCCTTCCTTTTATGCTAGAATAGTTTTCAAAAAATACAGGTAGAATGATATATTAAGTTTAACCAATGATCACAACTATTAAGTGGTACACTGGTACCCTTTTGGATAGGGTTCAGTAAAACACATATTAAGTGTTGAAGCCTGATGTTTTTGTGCAATCAGTTGATGTCTGAATTTTAATTTATAATGTACATTTATCTTAGGGTTATTTTAGGTAAATGATCAAAAGTATACAGTTCTCCTAGAAGATTTTTATGTTAAGCTCGCCTATTTGGATTCAACTTTTGATGTACCCCAGAGGGTCCCAGAGTATTCCCTTGGGTCACAAGGGGATGGTTTACTATTTTGCTGGATTTCAGACACTTAAAAGGCTCAATCTTCAGTAGAGCGCCAATAGCCTTTGATGTTGTTCTTAAGCATTCAGTGTGCATATTTATATTAGAGTTTGTTTAAGGATATATTGCATATAAAGAGATGATCTACATCAAAGAAAATGATCAAATTCAAGGCAACTCGTCAAAGTATCTTTATACTAAAAGAGAGGATCTTCTATACTACTTGAAATGCTTCGAAAACTAAAAGCGTAATCAACAATAAGACTCTACAACTTTCAAACCTGGAGCTTAGGATCTTTCTTCTCTGTA
Source organism: Papaver armeniacum (assembly GCA_023531295.1). Taxonomy (NCBI): domain Eukaryota; kingdom Viridiplantae; phylum Streptophyta; class Magnoliopsida; order Ranunculales; family Papaveraceae; genus Papaver; species Papaver armeniacum. The sequence goes on along the minus strand of JAJJWW010009328.1, from coordinate 62,274 downwards.
TGAATAAAAAAGTCTGACTCACGATTCATTGGCCACCCCAACTTAAGACATTTTTTTGACCTGCCCAAGGACCACAGTATATAAATGCTACTGAACTGAATCATGTAATTAACTATCTGTAAAGTAACCTCTAATATCTTACCAAAAATATTCATTTAGATCATCATAATTTCTCCACTTTGAATGGCTCGCAGTACCTCCTTTATTCCTCCTCGTTTCCTATTGGACCAAACAAGGAGTGCATTTTCCATACCTTCACATCAAATGAAATGGAAAAACTGAAATGAAGCATGAAAAAATATTTACCTTGCGCATAACCTGGTAAATAGGTGTTATCACTTCTTGCAAAAACGATTCTTCACCCTGGTATGCAGGCTGGAATGGTTCTCCACTGGCAGAATGCGCGTTGCTATATAAAATCCCGTAGAGCTCATTCGCCATCTTGTTAATGTAAAATAGCAAACGGGACATCACTGAGACAGATCTCAAAAAACCAACCACTAAATTCTATTAAATCAGATTATGCAATGTCTTCACAAATATGAGGCAGGATACAGAACTGTATAAGGATAATATAAAATCAGGTAGCATTCGGAAGTGCTAATATATAGATAGCAAAACACTGATTCAGGTAACTAGTTGATGCTCAAGGCTTCCCTATGCACACTACTCTTTACCTCCTATTATTCGAGAAAACCGTTTTAATCATGTGACATTTTGATGTGTATCATGCATTTGTCTGTAAAATAGCTCTCGAGTGTAAAAGTTTCATTCCATGCTGGTCTCAACTCTTCCATAACTAAAATTCCATCTTTACTCCTTCTCAGTTTCAAATTGTCTCTAAGCTTGAGCGGCTGTTTACTAATATGTTACTGAGTAACTTTACCGATTACTGGCACCACTGCACCCTTTGTTTTGTTTTTTTGTATTAGATCATGTGTGACCATGTTAGTGAAGGGATGCAAGATTATATCCCCAAAAGGATGTGATGATGGGACTCAAATTTTATCCCTTTGGTTCAAAGCATAAGGGTCCACTCAATTGAGTTGGGCTTCACTCAGCATGGCTCCTGCATCAAATTCCCCAGTGACAAGTCTCGAATTTGAAACCTCGGCTTTGAATCGTCGGATAACACTTCATGGGAGACAGAGACCAGCACTACAAAAAGCAATGACTGACCAGAAAGGCCATCAGATACAAATTGAGCGATATATTGCCCTTTGCTGTGAAAGTTTGCGAACACATCTTTTACTTCAATAGGCAAGCAGACCTACTATCCTATTCCCAGTGCAACTCAGACAAAATCAATTAGACTCGAAATCAAAGGAAGTAGGTGGCATACATTATGAAAGATATAACAGATGCATTCTGGCATGAATCGAACATTTGAAGCTTCTCCCCAGATGAGAAGATAAAGTCCAATATAAAGAAGCTCCATCTGCTGTCTATCACCATTTATTGGGAACCTGAAGCCAATAATAAGAATCTTATCAAATGTGGTACTTAACCTCAAGTGGTAAAACCGGATAAATAATAACATTTGCTTGAATTGAGCTTGCCAATAAGTTTGCTTACTTGAGGTTTGTTTCACAACGCAAATATGCACACCAGGAGCGATAATTTTTAAAAAATTTATCCATTAAATGCTTTACGCTCTTACTATCCACCTGCAACATGTACCAAGATTAACCGTTCTGCCTTTCAAAAATGCAAATATGAGAATTTCGGCTTAATTAGTATACACAAAGATGACGGAGCACTAACCGAACGAGAAATTGAAATACCTGTGTATAGTTTTCTTGCTGCCTATTCCTAATGTCAACATTTGCAAGTAGTAAAATTAGGTGTTCCCTCTGATTTGCTAAATTTCCTTTCTTCATACAACAAAAAAAGCACATAAAGTCAGTCACACTGCACATTATTTTAATCATTCAAAAGCTCCTTTCATTCAGTAAATATTAGTTAGTATAGAAATATGATAATAAGTTAGGATTATTCCCCTTGAAGTAGATCAAAAAGATAATCACCTAGGGTTAAAGATCGTATACATAATATTTTCATGTGCATTTTGATGGGACCTACCACTGGGATAACTAATCAAATAAGCTTAGCATCTGATCAGTCTAGTTCCTTAAAACAACCAGATCAAAGTTGGCCAAAATCTTTCTATTAATAGAAGCAATGATTACGTTGGTAGTTAGCTAATGAAGTCAAGTTTAGATAGAGAAGATCTCAATAATGACAGTCACACTTTACTCTTCACCCCTCCACAATTCATGCAACTAAGAAACCTTATACTTTTACGTCTACCTTGTTTGGAATGAACTGTTGAAGTTACCCGAGCTATGATAATAATATGAAATGAATGGAAAGCTCAGACTACAAATTACCTGAAACCCAAAAACCAACCAAAGCCAGTCAAGCAAATCATGGATAGATATATCCCGTCCTCAGTCCTGATACTGTTGTGTTGAGCAGTATCAGTTGACCGAATTCTTGGTTTGGGAAGATTATCCACTTTGCGTAGAGCACGAAGCGCAGATTTGATCTATGATTTGCAGACACCAAGAGACATAATGCAATCAGGTGAGAGAAAAGCACACGGCAAAATCAAGAAATGGCATATGCAACATTGTATAACCTCAGGAAGTTCCATTATTGCTGGAGTAGTGCCAACTGCATACAACGGAAGGATATTGAAGTGTCCATAGTTCTCCTTTTCCTCTCAACTTCTTGAGCATATCTATTTATCTGCAAATATTATAGTCTATATTTTTAATACTTCAATTCCTAACTTTATCAAACCTCCTCATAAACAGAAAGATAATAAATACAATACTGAAAACAGAAAGATAATAAATATCAAACCTCCTCATAAACTTTATCAGATGGTACCACAGTTTTCAGCACGTCATACAATACTGATGCAATCTGATAAATTTTGGCCATTTCCTCGCTGCATGACATTGAGATAATAAAAATGGAATAGCAAAACATAATTCTAATATACTTCTTACTTTCTCTTAATATTCAGCAACAACTAAACTGATAATTGAAAGAATTGAAAAAACAAAGCCTCACGGTTTCTTTTTGAGTGGGTCTTGTCTAACTTTTTCTTCGTAATACATCTTATAGAACTTCTGGATTTCACCTGGATCACTTCTCGAAAGTTGAGGTTTTGTTTCCTCTTCTTCCTAACACCAAAAAGAATTTAAATAATCATGGTTCCAGAAATATTAACGGCTACAACTCCCAAGCATGTGACTAACTCCAAATATAAATATATAAAATAAAACGCTACATATTTATAAGACTGCTTAGATGAAATTATCTTTATCAATTATGCTATATAAAAAAGTACTTGCCAACATCTGGTAACTTTTAACATCACGAAATACGCCGTCAACTCTCTTAAACGCAGAGGTTAAAATGCATACCACTTCAGACACAACAAATGAGTCTAACGATGGCATGGATGACAGAACGGATAGAGGTCATGACATGATAAGACGTAAAACGGAGCCCGAAAAAGTAAATGCAGAAGGTAGAGCCTAGGCTTGCTCTGCATGCACCATGCTCCAATTATCCAATATATTTATTATAGTGGGTCACAATCACATAATCGGAACAAGAAGATGAAGATAGCATTTCTTGGCTCGCGTTCATGAAAGACTAGGGAGTCAGTAGAAAATCCATTATCAGAAGGACCGACAACCCTTATGGACCAATATTTCCTACTTCAGGGAAACAAGCACCACCGAAGTTTAACATATCCAACCTGGGTCAGATTGGACCAAGAAAACACAACCTTACCAAGTTAAAACAGTAAGGACATGTGCTGGCATAGTCTTAATTATATCTGCTGAGTGTTCACACTCCAATTCTACACACCCATTGATCGTGACATACAGTCCCGATCAAATCCCCTGAACGAAGACCAAACTCAGAATGACATTTTACCTTGACAACCCAATTAAATGGAAGGATGCATTATATCTTCTTTCCGTTCCTGACAATAGGCACATTAATCTTAGAGGACATACAGCTTAGCTCTATCAGAATAAGGCTCTCTTTTCAGGCTGTGTAGGAAACCAAGAACTTCAAACAGATACTATTAACAAGAATCATATAAGGTTTTACGATTCACACGAAGACCATGGGCTTGATAACCTTTGAAGCAGACTTGAGGATGTTGTTTCAATTATTGGTTACACAAAAAGCATAAGTATTAGATACGAATTAAAAAAAGTTTCAGATGATTAATAGGTGTATAAGAATTGCAAAAAGTTGGTTGGTTAACAAGGACTACTGGAGATCAATGAGTATTTATATAACAAGAACACATTAAGACGAAAATATGTAACCCAATAAAAAAAAACATGTACGGATCAATGCAATGCCTAAAGTAGGTCCTCAATTAACCACTACAGAGGGAAAACATGAGATCTTCACAGTGGAAAAAGAGAAAGATCAAGTTCACCTTTTCTAGCCTGTGTAACAGATAGGTTTTGAACTGACGAACACCACGCCCACTTGATGTAGGATCCAATCTGTGAGCCTTCTCAAATGCGTGGAAGCGACCTTATCAAATACATGAACCGGAAAAGAAAAGAAAAGAAAAAGGTGGTAAATACAAATTTCTGGTTGAAGAGACAAAAACACAATACAGCAAAAGAGAGATCAAAAGGGCAAATAGATTGTGACCATCATGTGGTTGTAATAAATTCTGACAGAATGCCTTGATGCACTGAATATGATTGTCCCATAAGTCATAAAATATAGATCACTTGATAGCTTTACTAAAGGAGGGTCACAACCAAAACATATTAAGAGACACTATAGCATAGCTAAGCCTTTCATTTTCTTTGTTTGGACGTATCTTTTGCCATACTGAAGCTACATTTTTTTCCTCCCATCTTTTGAATTCATCTCCTAATTTTACAGTTCACGTCCTTACAAGTTACAACTACTATATGTCTTAGAAGCCTCTTGGTTAAGATATCTACATTTCAGTTTTTAGACTTGGCAAAAAAAAAAAAAAATGATTCTGTTTATGTAGGTTTTCAATCTCTGCAAGAGCCGAGCAACAGGATCCGGTGCAACTGTTCTTAAGTGGGTAATAACAATCAAAATCACAGTCGGAATCATTACTACACATGTGAACGTGGCAACCAAAATGCAATCGACGTGGCTAATGATTATGTAGCAAAGTAAGACATAAGCATTTCATTTCCTCTATATTCATTCGGTATTAAAGTAAAACTAGTATATACAATGTCCAGTGTAAAACTAGTAGTACAGCGTAGCACTGGACAGAGACGTTTATTAAAGATAGTAAAGTTAGAAATTAGGAGCTTACAGAGGTAGGCAACTCTAGGATTCTCAGGTTCAATTTCATTGGCGACGCGAAGAATTGGAGTAATCGATACAAGAGAAGACGGAACAAGCTCACTATCAATCGCGGTAGAATCCTCCTCATTATTAGCATCAATCATAGTACCAGCTCTAGTCATCCTCCTTGATAATGTTTTCCCGCGAGGAGGAAGACGAGGCTGCTGCATGTCATTCTTAGTTCCACTAGTACTTGCCATCTTCTTCTTCGGCAAAACATCAAATTCTTCTGATTAGAAACCATTTTTTGTTGCGTTAATTTATATGAAATGGAGAAAGTGAGGGAGATACTTTGGTGAGTGATGTGTTGAAAATGTGGGGTAATGTAACTATGCTTTTAATAGGGTTTCTCCATATAGGCAAGTAAGGAATGAGGGGGAAGAGAGTCTTGTATTGTGTTACTAAAAAAAAGACTGATAGAAAAGAGAAAGAGAACCCTAACTTTTGCTTCTTTTTGGGTTTTGATTTGGGATTATACTTTTCCTTCTTTAATTAAAAGCAAATGTGGACACAGAAATTCTTCCTGCTTTTGCTTTTGTTTAGAGGGTGTATTGATCAATGGAGATGAGAGAAAGAGAGCACTGTGAAGAAGAATATGGAAGGGAAACGCGGTCGGTGAAACATTCTTTCAGAGTGCCTAAAGGGGTCAACAAAACCCTTTCCTTCAGGAAGAACGCAAATTATCACGAGCACCTCTAACTCCAATTTGGGCACCCCAGTTTTTCTTATTACTAGTTTCTCACCCGTGCGATGCACGGGTCTGTTTATTGCTTATGGAATATTTATTGCTCTTTTTAAATAGGGAATATATTACAAAACCAAATTTTGCAAGAAAATAAAATAAACAAAATTTCATAAGTTCTGATGAGAGTTATCTTTATTATAAGCTATTGTTAAACAAAAACAAATTTTAAAGCACAATTCAAAATTCTTGATAGTAATAAAATTTTATTATTTTTTTAGCTCTGCAAATAACAAAGAATTGATTGAAAATAAATAGCAAGGTAAATTTAAACTATTTGGTGGATTAAACTTCTTTTGGCTGGTTGAATAAAACCATACCATTCATATCAAATCGAAGATTCACACTCCTTTTGCCTATGGTTTCTTTGTTGTCTTTGTATGTCTCTTCTTCTTTTTTTGGAACGCGCAATTGGGGGATACATAATCTAATTGGGGGATATGACTAAATGACAAAATAGGGATCCAAATATCCTAGCTGGGTTACCCCTTATCTAAATAAAATTTTAATTCCTAATTTAACCCTCACTAATCAGGATTAGATACTAATGATGATTAGTAAAATATTAATGATTTGGGGGATATAATGTGTGTTTATGTTTATTTGAATTTGTGTGTTTTAGTTTAAAGGGAAAAAAATTTTGAGTAGAATTTTTTTTTTTTTTTGAAAATGGAAGATGATTGTGATGAGAGACTTGCATTTCTTGAATCTTTAGCTCAATTACAACAACAATCATATCTTCAATCTTCGATTAATGATAACAACTCACAATTGTTGTATGATGAACCAACACCTTTGAATCATTATTTTCTTGACCATGAAATGTTTTGTGAAGAACCAACTCAAGAAAGTAAACATGTTCAGCATACAAGCAACCCCAACACACATGTAATGCTTCAAAGAGGTCGAAAATTTGATTTTTTTCTTTTGAAACCGCCATTTCTCTCGAAAAAACCTTTGTACCTTGATGCTCGTGGTTTGAATACTATGCTCGTATCATGTAACCTAGGCATAGTATTCATATATATATGTATCTTAGGCACTAAATTTTCCCATATTGAAGAACATACCGGCGTGGTATTCAAACCAAGATTGAATGCCGGTACACATTTATTCTTTTTACCTACCAAATAATATTCGAGGAATATTCAAACCGTGATGTTAGTACATGACATTCTATGCCGGTTTTGATACCTCGCATAGAAACTTAAATGTCGAAGATCTGGGTTTTACATGAATAACATACGAAGCTAATGATATTTTGAACTTAAATACCAAGCATTTAGTTCTTTCAACTTAGTATCCGGAACCCGATACTGCTGTATATAGAGTCAATTACCCGGTTATCTTGGTTCTTAATCCCGGCGCCTCCTTTACTTATCGACAATGCTGGTTTTGAACTAATCCAAGTTTCTTTTCATTCATTCCTTAGATTGTTACCTACAACGATCAACCAAACTCCAAACCGCTCCATCGGGATACGTCGGAGTACTATAAAATGCCGCGGGTATGTTACCAAACAATACTTTCACCTAGTGCTTACAATTTTATGTTGGGATTTGCTTGTAATCTCTATAATGTTGTCCTTATGTAGGGAATAAAATATGAAAAGGAAGCAATTGCTTGGCAAAAGCAACGGCTCTTAATAACATGTGTGTCTTAGTGAGGAATTCCCAACGTTCATCGATTCGTTTTTGAGATGGTTTGCGAGAGAAGTGGAAAATACAATGAGAAAAATAGTCATAAGAGAAAGGGTTATGTATATGAAAAGAAGACTAACAAGGTATACAAGACGATTCTGCGGAAGGATGACTGCCCTTTTAAGCTTGTATTCTATCTAAGAGGTTCAAAAGTAGAAGAAAAAGAATGGGAATGTAAGGTGTGGTTTGGCCGTCACAACCACCCCGATCCGAATGATTTTGAAGGTCACTCCCTAGTTGCGGCTAAAACACGATCAATTCGAGGATGTAAAGATGATGACCAAAGCATGTATCAAACCAAGAGTGATTCTCGGAACCTTCAAGGAAAAGGATAAGACCAACGTTTCTTCACTCGGTACAATTTATAGCGCACAAGCAACCATTAGAAGGTTGGAATGGGAAGGGAGGAGTGTTATGCAAGAATTTGAAAAGATAGCTTGGGATCACAATTACACGCGCGTATCATTAAGAGAGGTCCGGACAACAAGCCGCTTCAAATATTCATTTCGCATCCTTTGCTTTCACAATTGGCTCATACGTGTTGTGATGTTCTTATGATGGACTGCACATACAAGACAAACAAATACAACATGCCGTTGTTCAACATCGTGGGGCAAACATCGGACAAGGTAACATTCACATTGGCTTGGTGTTTAATGGAGAACGAGAGGGATTACAATTATCATTGGGCATTGCGGCAATTGAAATTATTGTTCCCGGAAAATCGTTTCTCCGAAGGTCATCATAACCGATCAATTTGACGCACTAATGAATGCCATATCCGACGTATATCCAGGATGCACAAAATTTCCTTTGTACATATCATATAGGTGAAAATGTGAAAAAAAACATTGTCATGCTTTGTTTGAACCCTCAAAGGCTGATATTAAGAATAGAATGATTGCTCAACTAGAGGAAGATGTTCGCAAAGAGAAACTATCACCGAAGAAGAAGAAAATGAAAGAGGAAAGATTAAAGAGCGAGTCGACAAAGAACACTATGAAAATCATAAAAGGTGGTTGGAATTTCTAAAGGATTGGGAGAAAGTTTATTGGTCTCTTACGAGGACATGTATGAAAAGAGATTGAACAACTTTATTGCCAAATATAACGAAGTGTATCCAAGTGCCGTCTCATATTGTCGGGATAATTGGTTGGATAAGTTCAAGGAAAAATTTGTGCGTGCGTGGACAAATCGTTATAGACATTACGGAAATGAAGCAACTAGTATAGCGGAGTCCTCTCATGGGAGATTTAAAGATCTCATCCCGGTCAGAAGCGGGGAAATGTGGTTACGGTCACCGAGGCAATGGAGCAACACTTTAAGGCCGATATCGATAGGATCAAGAAGGCTTTTGAGAAAAGCTCAATGGAAAGGATGACTCAATTTCTTGAACATACTAAGTTGCTCCAAGGAATAGAGTTTAACGTCTCATCATATGGCAATAAACCATATGATGAGACAAAGGCAATATGAGAAGCTTAACGGAAGCCGGGTGATGTGTGTATTTGTCCCGACATGTCTTCATTGGGGCTTAGTGTCGTCATATGCTTGTGAAGTATGAAGTAATGATACCTATTGATGTTATTGATCCTTTTTGGAAGCAATTATCTTTCGACCTTCCCCCTACCGAAGCTCCTGACAATCACCATGGGATACAAAGGAGGCTTTAGAATTTTATGAAGCTTACTCACGTGGAAAACTCGGCTGCAGACAAGTATTGCTTAGCCAACTAAGACTAATTACACGGCCATGGATAGCACAAAGTGAAGAGCCAAGAAAAGGAGATCCGACGGGTAGACCACAAACTAAATTTGCAAGGAAGAAACAAAGAAAAGAGTTAAAACAAATGACTCGACGTGAAGAGGAACTCGCGGCAACTAAAAAACGAGATCTATGTGCAAGTGAGATTTCAGAAGCAAGATTCGCTGAAACGACCGTTCCAAACAAGAGGGTAGGCGAGGAAGGAACCGATATCAAGTCAACAACAATCGACGAGTTAGAACCTACACCCATAGTCGATGTATCGGAGGTTAAGAGGAAAAGGGAAGGCCGCCAAATGTACCAACATTAAGCAACCAAAGACAACAAGGTGAGAATTCAACCTACGCCAATAGTTGATGTATCCGAGCTTCAAAAAAAAGGAAGGCCGCCGAAGGTACCAACATTAAGCATCCAAGGAAAACAAGGTGAGCATTCCGACCTACACCAATAGTTGATGTATCCGAGCTTCAAAAAAAGGGGAAGGCCGCCCGAAGGTACCAACATTAAGCTACAAAGGACAAAAAGGTGAGCATTCCGAACCAACACCAATCGTCGATGTATCCATTGTTCAAAAGAAAATGGGAAGGGCGCGAATTTACCAACATTAAGCAACCAAGGGCAACAAGGTGAGCATTCCAGACCTACACCCGATAGTCGATGTATCCGCGGTTCAAAGGAAAGCGGGAAGGCCGAAAGTACCAACTTTAAGCAACCAAGGGCAACAAGGTGAGCATTCCAACCTACACCAACAATCGATGTATCCGAGGTTCAATTGAAAAGGCGTGGGGTAGGCCAAGGAAGTATAATCTCCGTCACATACCGAAGACATTTGTAGGGTAGAGATTGCAGAGGATGGTTTGGATATAATTAAGCTAAAAGTTGGTAATATGACGATGTATAAGGATTCGCAAACGGGTAGGACTTATAGACACTACCATACGAAGATAGAGTCTTACATAGATCAACTTCCAGAGGTTATTCGCGAGTTTGTTGTGTACACGGATGATGTCGATGGAGATGGAAATTGTGGCTATCATGCCGTCACCGAACAATTAGGAATCTTGAGACGGCATTGTTAGTAAAGGAATGACACCATCTGCCGATATGCTAGAATGAGGATGGCCCGATCAACTTGTGAAGAAGAGGAGCTTTTATGAGCAATTGGTTGGTCACGACGAGGTGTTTGATGATATGTGTGCTCAAGTGCAAGGACCGAGCGGGAGATGGCATTTCTTCCTTCTCAATATTGGATGAGGATGCCGCTTTGTGGGCATCTAGTAGCGGATACATTTAATTGTGTTGTTCATTATTTTACCCCCACGTAGTCACTACATTTACACCAAAATGGCAAAAATGCGAGGATCCCTTAAGACGAGAAGAGTTGTTTTGGCGTACGTGAGCGGCAATCATTTCGTCATTCTTAAACTCGGGGACAATTGTCTATTGCCACTTGTTTGTGGGATGGTTAAAAACAAGGAACTAGATCCAAATATATGGAAGGGATGGATGGCGTTGAACGAGGAGAATCACCAATTATGGGATGCTTTGGCCTTATCAAAGAAACCTCTTGAAGAGGAGGAGTTGCAACTTCATACGTGTGGAAGCGATGATGAGTAATTTGGATTAATGTTGAGTAATTTGGATTAATGTGGTTCACTAATACGCCACCTTTTGTTTTTTTGGAAGTTTGAATTGTAATCATTGAACCATATGCCATGTACGTGCCATTGTGATTTAATTCAAACTTTACTCTGGCGGTGCTCATCACGGCGTTGCAAAATATGTTCTCGTTTGTCTTTGGAATAACAACTTAAGTACACGGATATGCAAAGACCAGATACCATAAAATAACATACGCAAAGTGTAAACAAACCAAATGTAAAGTTAAGATGTTCCAAACCGAAAACAAATGAAGCAAAGATGTTCAAAGTTTACCAATCCACACAAACAAACATAAACCAAACTAACATTATCAAAGAATCACAAGATCACTCGGTTCTTGGCCTCTTGTATGCCCTCTTCTTCTTTTCGCCCCACAAGTCTTTTGCCTCAGTATCTTCTATTTGGTCTATCTTTTTGACGACGTTCTCCATTTCTTTCGGGTCAAGAACTCTCCTTTCTTGGTCTTCTTCTTAAAGAACCTTCCCAAGTTTCCAATTCGGCGCCGTTAATTAACGGATTTTTCAAAGATGTATTTAGTACGTACAAATTTATAAGTTGATAGATATAGATTAATAGAATAGTAATGAACGCACCAACAACGTAACGAGTGTAGAAGTCCTGGTCCTGATGTATGCGGAGTTGTGGAGGGACGTGTTGGTGGTGGAGGGACCTCTACCGTATCCCGGCGTACAACATAAGGATGTGAATCTTGTAGATGCCCGTTTAGGAATGTTGGTTCACTATCAAAACCGTTCTCGCCCAATTCCCAATCACCCCTATCCAAAGACAAGTTCTTCTTCTTCCTTTCGATCCAATGTGCGAGAATTGGTTCCGGCCGTAGCATACCATAGTATGGTTCTCATTTGATTGGCATTTAGTAAAGTCGTGAGAATATTTATGATAAGATGTATCCGTGAGATCTTTCGCTTGTAACCGAGTTGGCGCATCACGCTTGAGGAGGGTTATGCATAACAAATCCTTTTGGATGAAAGAACGGTCCGTTGTAAAATGAAACATTTTCGTGTCTCTGAAGGTGAACTCCTCGACATTCCTATAAGGGTCGAACACAACGTGTTCCACGAAAACGAGTCCGAGCCAATCTCATTTGTAAAAACCGTTTCTTGTTAGGCGAAGGGGTATTTTTGAAGTAGTATTTACGAGCTAGAGCCATATTCGGTTGGTAATCATGCCAAATTTCCAATCCTTTATACCCTATGAACAAATCTCGGAAGTGTTCATAAGCCCACACCCGTGCCCATAAATTTTATAAGAAAATAAACATTTGGAAACTAACAAATGTAACGATAACAATCACAAAATAGGTAGTTCACCTTACCAATCACGGTGAAATTCCCATTAAATTGACGGCCTTTCGCCTTAGAAGCTCGACGCATTTACGCAAAAAATGAGCCAAAAGCGGTGCCCCATGAATACTTATGAACGTCTTCCAACGGATCCAATCTTTATAGGTTGTTCATATGCACCTGTTACCATTAGAGTCGGGGAATATAGCGGTTCCCAAAATGAACAAACATATATGCGACGCCGATTTGTTGAGCTTGTGCGAGTCAATTCCACATTCTTCGTATTCCCAAACATTGAATGAGTTTGACGAATGTTATAGTCTTTAATACGAGCGATTCGTTTCTTGTACAAATTTGCCAACGTGGTTTCCTTGTTCCATCAAACAACTTTTCGTGAGTTCATAGATCTTTTCCCACCCTAGGTCCTTCGACTTGTCTCCAACCTTAACCTAGGTTTCCCAAGAACCTCTAGTCCTATTATCCTTTGGACATCTTCGTGGATAATGGTCATCTCGCCAAAATTAAAATGCATGGTGTCGGTTTCACCATAAAACCTCTCCAAAAGCGAGTTTTGATGACGATTTCGGTGGCCACATAATTTTCTATCGCATGATACAACCTGGGATGCTCCGACTATTTGTTGAACAATGGGACACTCATCCTCCAAAGGCCACACATCCGATTGTTGATGGCGGCTAACACGCCGAGGCTTTCCGTGGTCCTATAAAAACACAACAAACTTAATTAAATTGATCACAAGAAAATAATATAATAATAAGATACAAACGTCTTACATAAGTTTGATAGATCCAACGAGCCCAAGAGTCTTTATACGAAAATAAAAGTTGCGGGTTTATCTAAGTTGACCCCAATGTTTGCCATCATTGCGGACGGGAATCAACTCTAACTTATCGGGGAAGTGAAGAGGGTGCCTTTTCATCATCGGTTTGTCCTAAACCACTGATTGTGAGGATGAGCCACCTGCTATTACCGGATTGGTGGAGTTTCCCACTCATCATCATCATCGGTGCTTGTTGAGTCGCTTATAGGATCCCTAATTGTGACCTTAGCGGTGAGCCGGATTTTGACGTTTACGTCTAGAAGACTTACGCTTTGATTCTTCAAACTTTTCCTTTTCCTTTGTCCTTTCTTGGTGCGTGAGACCTATGTTCCAACACGTTAAATTGAGTTACATACTACATGCTCGGCATACAAAAGGAACATACTTAAAACCTAATACATAAATAGACATATACGAAATGCCTAAGCCGATCCGGCATCTTAAAGAATATAACGGAGAATGCGGTTTTGGTTGAATTGTATCCGGGATTCACAAATATTAGGGACCGAAAAACCGGCATATCAAAACAAAATACGACAAAGCCGGTATAACTTCCCGCATTCCTTAAAAAAACTACTATGCCAGGTTATATTGAATTATATGTAGAAAATTCTAAGCCGTATGAAAAACAAGCGGTATAAATTGTTACCATACATTAAGTGCCGGAACATATACCGGCATATTCAATATTAATACGTTGAATGCCTTTTGGTTGGTGTATCCGAGGATTCACAATTTTTAGGGACCAAAAACGGCATATCAAAATAACATACGACAAAGCGGTATAACTTCCTAAGCATTACTTAAAAAAATACTACTATGCCTAGGTTATATTGAATTATATGTAGAAAATTCTAAGCCGTATGAAAAACAAACCCGTATAAATTGTCACCATACATTAAGTGCACAGGAATGTTACCCAAGCATATCCAATATTAATACGTTGAATCTCTGGTTTTGGTTGAATTGTATCCAGGATTCACAATTTTTAGGGATCGAAAACCGGATCGAAAAATAAAATCGAGATAGTGCGGTGGAATTTCCGGCATTCTTAAATGGCAATACATCTATCTTAGGTTCTCTGTAAATTTTTACTGAGTTCTTAGTGTTTTTGGGTTTTTGATTTTTCAAACTCAATTCAATTGACTAAATTGAATTTCATGTTACTAGAATTCAATTTCAAAACCCTAATCGAATTTTCAATCCGTCATGAACCCTAGCATGTTTGACTTTGTGTTATATATTATTGGGTAAACCCTAAAAAGTACTTGATTCAAAAGGAGACTTTGTGTTATACATCACTTACCAAATCAAATCTCGTTACGTCCGCTTCACCAGGAGACTCTTGAGGACTTTTTGCGCATCGGTATATCACGGATTGGGTTTGCGGCGAGCCATTGCTTTGGTATAGAAGACGAAAAAAAAAAATCTAAGGAGAGATTGAATAGATTGAATATTTTCTTTCCAAACCGTCACTTATATAGCATGAGTAGTTTGAAACCGACGAGTTGATTGAAATTTGTAACAATCAAACAAGTTGAATGAACTTGTTACCGTCAAACAAGTTGAATGAAATTGTAACTGTCAAACTAGTAGGGGGAAATCGTAAATCCGTCATAAATCCGGCATAGAAAAATACATATCAACTATCAGTTATTACAAGTTGATTATTTTTTGTATCATGCTAGCAAAACAACATAATTTTAACTCTAATTTATTTCAAATGTAATCCTTATAGGAAGCACAGAATGCACTTAGCACGTGCATCAAGCCTTTAAACCACTTGGTGACCCAATAGGATGAGTTATAGTCTCGTGAGGGTTTACATAGAGATGTACCCACAAAACCTTACGAAAAACCTTAGCAAATACAACTAAACTTTCAATCTTCTTAAGAAGAATCCGTTTCCGATTCACCCGGTGGTGGTACTCGGTGACTTTGGTTACAATATGGTTCACGTTGGCTTCAAACATGAATGGTTCTCCCTTTTCTTGTAAGTAAGCGCTTTCACGGCTTCATGCTACAAAAACAACACACAAACTTTGTTGGTTACATATAAATTGAAAAATAGTAGATTGTGCCGAATTATTCATAAAAATACTTACGAGTTGTTGGGGGGCAACCTATTGTGATGAGCGTTGTCGATCCGGTACTTCATTTTTAGATACTCAACCACAGATTTAGGATGATGTCGTGTCGTTGCTCGATTTGTTGAGCAGTTCTTCCTTTTCTAGAGTTCAGAATCGTGAACAAACTTCCTAAAAATCTTCAACCACATGGAATCCCGCGTGCTGCTATCTATAGTTGAAGGACGAGTTTGGCGTACCATGCTTGGGTGATTGCTAAATCTTCCTCGAGTCAAACGATGCCATTTGTTGTATGTGGGATTAGGTTCTATAATAAGCTATTTATAGATCACTATTCTAGGGTTTAGGGTTTCTTAAGTTAAGATTCTCAAGGAGATATATAAGAACACACCTAATTTTGGGCATTTGGGTTCAAGTATTAGCTCTCTTTATATAGAGGGAAAACCTCAACGGCTAGTTTTTTTGAAATTACATTAATTCCGGCATTGTATTTAATGTGTCATACGGGCGCAGTACAAGTAAATTTCTTATCGAGATTATCCCAAATATGTAATCGATACCGGCATTGTGTAACAACATGGTTCCGAGTAGGCAACAAATACCATTACATGTATAATTACGAATACGCCTGCGGTACTTGTTAATTTCAAATAAAACGGCTAGTTTTTTGAAAAATAAGACCGTTGGTGCTTCAATTATACATAATAACACCAAATCCGGCATAGTTAATTACATACCAATGCTTCTTGGGTATTACAATTTAATGATTTATTGGAACGAGCTTGAACAAGTAGAGCTGCTTCAAAATGCCTAAAGGCTCTTTTCTCCACTTCGTATATGCATCCCGAGCTTCATACCTATCACCATTGTATCTTGCAAGAAATTCGTTGTATTTGAGACACGATTTGATGAGTGCAGATTGTTCAATGCGTACTATTTGATGTGCGTATTCAATTATGCGTTTCTTACGGTCAAACTTGTTATGCTTGTAAGAACCCGGTCATTACAAGGCCCCAAAAACATCTCGAAGGGCGTTGATCCTCCGAGCAAATCCGATACTATGTAGTAATTTCTAATCCACTCTGTTTCCTCCCGAACATCCGTTCTATCTTAGCTTCTTTTTGACGTTTAACCTCTTCCTCGACTTCCGCTTTTATCTTATCTAATTTTTCGACAATAACGTTCAAGCTTTGCTTCCTCTTCTTCTTCTCTTTTCTCTTAATTATCTCTTCTTCCATTGCGGCAATTGACTTGGTGGTTTCTTCTTTCCTTCTTAGTTTTTCTAGTATTGTGGCAACGAGTTGGGGCGTGGTTGATGATTGATTTCTGTTGGGGTTGACAATATTTTCCTCATGTGTTTTTCTTTCTCCAGGTGAATTGATGAACTTGTCAGCCAGGTGATTGATAATCCATTGGAGATATATCTCTGCGGTATCAACTCGCAATGGGTGCATCCATTCCTTTAAATAGATGTGGACATAACGGATCTTTTCCACTTTAGTGACTGACACTCTAAGTAACTTATATCCCAGGAACTATTGTTTTCAAGTGTATTGTTTAAAAAACTAGCCGTTAGCATTCAATTTCAACCGAAGCGTGCTTAGGTGGAACTAAATATATGCGGTATTATGATCCCACGCATGGTATAACACGATCTTTAGGCATGCGTAAAAACTTTACAGAAACTAAAAAAATATGCATATAATACTTAGGCATTTTTTGTTTAGTAATATCTATGCTTAACGGTCAAAATCAAAAAACGGCTACTTTTTTGAAAAATATGACCGTTGAGCATCATTTCTATATAACATCACCCATTCCTTTGGCAAAACCCACACAAATCAAGCACCAAATAACATCTACCTCTATTTGCAACACTAAAAAAACCATTCTCTCAAGTAAGCAAGCACGACTCGAAAGAATGGGGGATTAAATCATCTACCTCTATCTGAAAGTAAGTATATTTCCTAACAACATGCTCTTCAATACTATGACGGAAAACTAATACAATTTTTTATTACGAATAATCATTGCAAGTGTCAAATTTGCAAGTCACCTTCTCACCAGCCATGGACGTGTCCATTTATTTATTCAAAGTGTAGAAGTTTGTGATGGGACACGCCGGTTTTGGACTCCAAAAACGATGATCTTTGAAAATGGAAGAATGTTTACGAGGTGTTTGAATCACCCAAAGTGCGATGAGTTTCAATGGTTTGACAAAGCGGTTGAACTAGCAGAGTCAAGAGAAACCACAAGGTCCATTGTAAGCCTATCGATGGGTGTGATGGGTGTTATATGAAGGAAAGGAATACGTTGAAAAAGAAGAAGAGCCAATGAGGATGATCCTTGACACCCCCATTCCGGACGATGTCTTTGAGCAGTTAGGGAATTGCTCAAAGGCTCCGCAATTGTTGAAAAGGGATGGAAATAGATTATCTTTGAATCGGTGCAATCCATTCACTTTGTTTTAATTTAAAGTTTGTAATCCAATGTAGTCGATTACTTGAACGAAATAAAAGAGAATTTGAAATGAATTAATCAAGGTGCCGGCATTGTGCAAATCAGATCGAGCAAACCGGTTTATGTCAACTCTAAAAGATAATTTGGAAATCTAACATACCGGCATTGTCAAAATGAATCTTACAATGCGGTTTTCTATCACATTTTCGAAGTATATAGATATTTGCAATACGGCATTCGTCTAAGCAAACGTAACAATACGGTACATGTCTGTTTCTATCAGAACCAAATAATTTAACTCGATTGTTCCGGCACCAAAATTTCTATGCCGGGACTAGGTTCCACTTGATGTTTGAGCATGCTCGGATATGCCAAGATGTGTACATATATTTCTGGCCAGCCTCTACTACGACGGAATATTTTAACTTGCAAACTACAAATCTTAACATGTTCAACATAAACCAAAGAACTAAACAGTTAACCCAATAAGTACAAACCAAAACAAGTTTGAAATTGTTTTTGACGTAACCAAACTCCTAAAAAGTTAACCATCAAACATTGGCATCAATTCTCTCAAACTAAATTAGTCTTTTGTTTCTTTTGTGTCGGCGCCTTCCTTGTTTCCCCGTACATAGCTCCGATAAGTAGGGTGGGTTTCTTCAATTCTATGAAGCTTTTCCTCTAGTTCCTTGATTTCTTGAAGAGATAGCACCACCCGTCATTATGCTTGCAACCTAACATCTTCGTAACCTTGCCAAGCCGACGTCGCTATATTAATACATCAAACACATATTAAGTACATATGTTAATATATGATTATGTTTACATTTAATGAATATAAGCAATTAAGAAAACTTACCACCATTGCAAAAGTCCTAAGAAGGTTGGCCATCGTAGGTTGTGGAGGTGGAGTAATTTCAACAGGAGGGTTTTCTTGGTGTGGAGCTTCGACGGAGGGAGGACGTACGACATAAGGATGTGACCATTCCGGGTAATCCCTCATGTAGCCGTCATCAACTTCATAACCATTTTCCGCACTCTCCCACTTACTAATATCAACCAAACGACGTGGCTCTCTATCCCTCCAATGTGTTGGTTCGGTTCAGGATCATACACTACATGCAACTTGTTGGGAGTTGAATTGCACTGAGAAAAGTAAAGATGATAATTATCAACAGAGTTCGACCAATGACGGGATAATTGCTTAAATCCATGTTGGCGCATCACACGGCATGGATCGACCATGATGTATCCTTTTGGGTGGTACAACGGCCCATGGTAAAATGCAACATCTCTTGGAATTGGACGGTACCCTCTAATCTCCTTATAGGTGTCGAACACAACGTCTTCCTTCCTCATAGCATCCAGAGCCAATCTCATATTGATGACTCGACCTTTGTTACCGGGCTTCGGATTACTGTTAAACTCAAACCTCTCGAGCTCTAGGGGTATCGGGTTCGGGAAGGTCTTTGATCTTCAAGAATTGCGGTCCTTGAATAAGGTTGGGAAGTGTTCATAACACCACACCTAATCCAATTTGAACAATATACATGTGAACATAAGTAAAAAAAATACATCTCAACAATAGATTAAAGAAATTTGTACCGGGTAGAGTGAAATTCCCGACAAATTGGTTTGTTTTAGCCAATGAAGCCCTTCTCATCTCCGCCATCAAATGTGCCATGACCGCGGTGCCCCAAGAATAGCCATGGACACCTTCCAACGGGTCAAGGTCTTTGGAGAAAGTTTGCACTTACCTGTTGCCGTTAGTGTCGGGGAATGCCCTAGTGCCCAAAATGTATAACGGTATGCGGCGGCAATATACCGAATCTGTGCGGTCCCATCCATCCTTCGAGCTTCTAGCCTTTGTATTTTCAAACATCTTCTTAAGCATCGTCAACTTGAATGTCTTCGTCTTACTTCCGTTCGATGCTACATAAAAGCTATCCGAAGAAGTTTTGAAGTCCCAACCAAACAGACTTTTGGGTCAAATCGTGCAACTTCGACCATTCTAGGTCCCAATACTCAACTCCCTCTCGAAATTGATTTGCCGATAACATTCAAGCCTAGAATGTTATGAGCATCTTCAGAATCAAGGTCATCTCACCAAACGGAAGTGCATTGTATCTGTTTCACCATGGTACCTCTCAACGAAGCAATTGACGGTCACGATGTCTGGATTCACGTAATTTTCAACCAAAGAATACTGAGACCGAGTTCTTTACTAATGTTTGGACATCTTCATGCTCCAACGACAAATCCCAATGAGCCGCGGCTTGGTTTCGGCAAACACGCATGACCTTTAGTATGATCCTACAAATACGAGATAATACGATTAAGAGATGATGTAAAAGATAAAACAACGTACATGCACAAAATAAAAAAATGCTTACATAAGTTTGAAAGATAAGTACGAGCCCAAGAGTGCTTGTATCCAAAGAGTACTTTTGGTTCCGGAGCTTGTCCCCAAATTTTACCATCATCGCGGTCGGGTAACATGTCATCAAGGTGAGGAAGGTGACAACCTTTAACTTCGGTTTTGGCTGCCCTTGCCCTTACCTTGTGTTGGTTGTTGACTAGTCCCACCAACTTCGCTTGGCCTGCTAATTGACTTGGGGGAACCTCATCATCTTCCTCCTCACTTTCCACTCCATCATGCTCATCGCCCTCATGTGTTCCAAAGATTGTTCACGGATTGCAAGTGCACTACGTTCACCACCACTCTCCCAAATTGACCCTCTTGTTTCAAACCCCAAACGTTTCTTGCGACCCGCATCTTTCCCAAGTGGAGGCGGGGAGGAGGAGTATCAAGACCGTCCTTCCTCCTTCTCTTAGTGAGGATAGGACCTTTATCTTTCCTCGCTTCTTTGGCTCTTGACCTATAACATAAACAAACATTAGAAAAAGGCATGGCGGTTTAGGAACCTAGCATACCAATTCCTAAACAAACCAATACGGTAACATGAACCGTGAAAGACACCATAAATATCGAGCATGCCGTATCGTTGAACCGCATTGTCTGAAAACTAAATTAAATGCCTAGTATTAAGCACCATTTCGGTGATGTTCTGTATGTTTTAAGTGTAATACCGGCATTGACGAACTGAACTAACATATGCTTAGGTTTTAAAATACCCAAGAATCACGAAACCTAGATATAATGCCGGTACATCTAATTAAGTTCTGTGTGTTTTTAGTTGCAAACCTAATATGGTAATCGACCCAAATTCTATCTTGGGTATAAAACATTCGATTTCGGGAATGAAAACCGGTATGGTATTCGACCCAAATTCTATGCCTAGTATAAAAATTCGATTTGGGAATGCAAACCAGTATGGTATTCGAGCCAAATTTTATGCCGGTAGCTAAACCGGCTTGGTATTCAAACCAAGATCCAATGCTTAGGTTTTTACCGTAACTCATCGATTTCGGCTATTGTGGCGATTCTAACCTAAACCCATGGCTACAAATCGAGTAAAACAATCATAAATGAGTTCAAAAATCACTTACCTTCTCGGAGAAGCCATGAGTGTTTGATCATCCGAGTCTGTTCTTTGCGTCGTCTTCTAGTTGTTGAGCAATATTCTCGATTCTTTGTTCATGTGTTTGTTGAGCATCCGTTTTGGTTCTCGATTTTGCTTTCGATTTGGTTCTTGGAGGCATGGTTATGTTATGTTAATCGACGAAGAAATTTTTGATTCAACGATTAATCGTCGATGAAGAATGAACGATGAGGAAGAAGATGAAGAATTTTTTTTTTTTCTAGAAACAAAGCTATCTTAGGTTCGGAATTGAATTGGGGGATATATGATTTTGGTTATTTGATTTTATGTTTTAGTTGAAAGGGTATAACAGTCTTTTCATAATATTTTTAATTAATCTAAGGGTGTTTTAGTATTTTCGCCTCCAAAAAACACCCCTTAACAGCCACCTATGGTTGGGGGAAGTAATTCATATCCCCCAATTAGATTATATATCCCCCAATTGCGCGTTCTTTTTTTGTCGATGTGAAGTTCTTCAAGGTAGATATAAGTTTACTTTGACTTTTCATACTGTTCCGCAAGTCTTCTCTGTTCTTCTTTGTGTGAATTTGTTGTTTTCTACCATTTTTGTTGTTCTTTTTTATTATCGCGTGTAGGTAGTGATACTCGTACTTATATATTACGAAGCTCTTCTAGCTTTATCGTTTTTTTTTTTGGCTAAAGGTCGCTTACACTTGGTTTTTATATACAGAAGATAATAAGGGTTTAATGTTTTTTTTTCTCCATATTTTGTTTCCATATTTAATCTTATTTTTTTATTATTATTTTTTTAAGAGAAAAATAATTAGGAATATTAATAAAAATCGAAAACATCCTTATCGGACAAGAAACTTGTCCTTAGCCGAGCAACAAGCTGGGCTCAAAATTCTAAATATATCTTCGTTACACGAAAAAAGATATCTTTCGTGTTTATTTAGGGTTTCTAAATAGACATGGTTTTTTTAGGGTAAGAAAGATATCGTTTTACACGTGGTTTATTTTACCCTAATCTAGAATATAGCTATTGAAATTAATTTACTACTTGATTTACTATTTAAAATTTACGGCAGTAAAGATCTAAATTCATATGGTAATTATCCCACACCATGTAAAGGATGATGGGAAGATTGATTACCCTACGATCGGTTGTAAATATTCTGGACAAAACCAATAAATTAAGGGTCAATGCGCTGGGAGGACTTCTGAGATGCGTCATTGTTTGGCAATTCAGTCCATAAATAACAAAGAATATCTTCTATTACACGAAAAACTACTTCACAATAACGTTTCAAGTAAACTAATTTATTCTCTTACAAAATGGTAGCATAAGAGCAAAACTATAAGAACTATAACATTTACAAAAAGGGAAACCATAACAAAGTTGGAATTGTTTGTGATTTCTAAAAATCCCATTCAAAAAATCTAATCCAAAGAAAAATAAAAGCAAAACTCATTCCTAAGAAAAAATAAAAGCAAATCTCTAATTAAGTATTTAAATCACTTTAACCTTCTATTCATGATTCTCATTCCTATAGGTCACTGCTTGGAGAATAATACGGTTTATAGACCCGGCCGATATTTTCACAAATGTGTTGATGGACAATAGTTTTGGTATATCCATCTTGTAAATCATTCTTTCCATCAAGAATACAAAACAAAGCTAGGCTAAGTTTGCCTGTCTGAGTGGTGGTCAGGATTTGTCCGTGGGAAAGATAAATCAAGGGTTGTGGTTCTCCTGACCACCCCCTACAACTCGCACACGTGGCATTAATTCCAATATTATGAATGAAAAATGAATACTCAAGTCAAGATATGGAATTTCAAAAATTATAACGGGGAGGTTCGAACTCATGACCTATTGTGTCATAAGAGTGGCCTCTAACTTGTGTTCCACCTTGGTTGGAATTGATAGAAAAGATAAATCAACAGTGGTGGTTTGTTCAACTTAAATACCATAATTGCTTTATTAATTAGTGTTTCACTAATTGCACATAATAAATAATCTATTCCTTATAAAGTGTTTTATTAATAGTGTTTCACTAATTGCTCAAAATAAATGACTAATCATTTTTTAATTATAAATGTTTTCTTAATTAATTATAATATTTATTTATATTAATAAGTTATTTTGATAAATAGAATCAATAGACATTTTCTGCGACAATGAGTAGTAGAAGGGTGGAAGCCGAAAGATTAGTGGTGGTTAAGGGCGGAGCCAAGCACAATTATATTTATTTTTGTTCTTTTATCGTAAAATGGGATACAAAGTCCATTTTTTACCTGTATCCAACTTGCCAAGAATTTTTTCTCCCTCTCTCCTCAAAATCCTGGCTCCACCCCTGGTTTGTGGTGGAAGAAGTAGTGACGGTGAATCTTTGGTGAGTAGTGATGGACAATATTAATTTTATGTTTTCGTTACAACATCGATAACATCGTAGTGTGGAAGATGTGGCTGGTTGTTTTTAACACTTTTGATAAAGAAAGGTACCATATATTTCAGGGATGATATCATACAAGACAATATTTTCATGATCGTAGTTGGATCACCCAAATGGTATCCCTGTTATCTTTGGTACTATATCATATAAATCATGATTTTTTAATGTTAAAATAAAATTGATTGCAATACAAAAAAAGCATATATACACGGAAAAAAATAATAATGAAACTAATCAATTGAAGAATTTTGTTCAATCTAAACCTCATACATGGCATTTGTGATTGAAAATTAGAATTCGTCCAACAACCTACATGGGATGGGCGCGGTGATGGTGGCGGTGGTGGAGTCAAAAATTGACATTGAGGAGGCCTATTTTTTTAAAAAAAGAAACATGTAAACTTTGGTGGACTAAACCATAAATATATATGGACAAAGTACTATTTATAAAATAAACTAAGAAATTTATGTAGTTATTAAAAATTTAAGGGGTTAGATCCAGGTTAGTCAACCCTTGGCTCCGCCACTAGGTGGTGGTGGATAAAAAAAGTGGATTCATATGGTTTTATGGTGGTTGCGGGTATTGGTGAACAAAAACATATTATGCTAATTTAAATAACGCATACAAAATATGTAACGTTATATTATAAAGTATAAAACATGGTTGATCATTCTAATGTTAAAATAAACTCGATAAAACACATGTCCATTTTAAAAAATTGGTGCGATCAATTGCCATGTTATGTAATAACTAAACGAACGACACGAATCAAGATCGAACATATGAAATTATTTATTATCGATTTGTTTATGTAAAGAGTGGTCGAGGATTTGTCCTTGGCAAAGATAAATGATTAATTAAATTTCTATTATAAATGTCCCTTTAATAATCTAACATAAATACATAATTTTACTAAAAACTATATTAATTCTAATGGTGGTAGTGGAAGTAGGGTTAGTATAAGCGGTGGCGGGTGTTTGTGAATGGTGGAGGCGGTAACATTACTATTGGTAGAAGAAATAGTGGCGGTGGATGGTTTTTATGGTGGTGCGGGTGTTGGTAATAGTAGTGTATAATAATAGTTTTTGCTTTTTAGTGAGTTTTATTGTATTGTGAAAGATGTAATTGGTTGTTTTTAGCACGATTGATAAGGACAAAAACCAAATATTTCGAGGATGATACGGAACGTATAAGACAATATGATCATGACTGTTCGATCACCCGTATTATATAAAGGCAATTGGTGTACCGCGTAAGAGAACACTATCGCTCTCTCAAGTACTATTACATTCTTTTCCTGAAAGACCATCAATGTCGAGTTGTTTCGCGACAACTACCTACAAAGACAACAACTTTCACTCAATTCCCGATATAAAACCTTATTGACCAGGAAAATGTATTTGCATTCTAAAATATTTATGTTTGTTCATCAAAATCATCATAAAAATCTCTAAATCATAAATCTAAATTTCGCCTCAGATGTTTATAGAATATTTTTGTATTTTACATTCTCAAATCATGCGACCTCTTGATGACAAATCAACAATATCAAATTACGGATCAATATGTATAGGTTTCATTCACTGGGTTAGAAGGTAGAGTAGACACGGATGGGTAGATCACACGCGAGACATGACCGAGAATACTTCAATAATTTGGTCAAGAGATAGGGTCAAAAATTTAAGATTAACTTTCTATAGGACTAATTAGATCGGCTTCGATAGGAGTGACTAAAATATGGATTAATAATAATTTTCACGTAAGACAATTGCAAAACATAGTTTGGCTAACTCTGCCTATGTTAAGAGTGGTCAAGATTTGTCCTTCCTCAATTGCTATGTTATGTGAGAAGAAGGTGATATCTAAGATTGAGGTATAATTCAAATCTATTAGATTCATACCATTTACAATTGGATGCCTTGAAAAAATTGACGTGTTGTTATTATTCTTACAGGCAAGGGATACATTGACCACACTTGCGCAAATAGCTCACTTCGCAAATGATTGGTGTTGCCTATACTGTCTAGAATGCAATGAGAAATTTGAGGAAACAAGGCACCAGAAGCAGTGTCTGGAGTATTTTGGATATAGTAACTTAGACCCGATGTAATACTTATGTTTTTTTTTTTTTTTAGTTTTTCCACAATCTATTTATTTAAGAAAAATGAACATTGCAAATACATAACATCAACAAAAATTAGGCAGTTGCGTTTGACAATAATGGCTCGATGGTCCTACGGCAAAGAAAGGAATTGTTGTAGAAGAAGAATTGTTGGGATATACAACGGATTACTTGATACGAATGAAAGAGGTATACCTATTTCGATTCTGAAATCACATAAAGTTCACAGTAGAAGATGACATTAAGTTTAAGTTAGTAACAAACATAATATGGATAACTAAAATGTTAAAAACAAACAAGATATATAAACTTAGAAAGCCGTGGGACTTGAAGAGGCCAATTTTGAAAACTACGGTCTTAGAAAGCAACGATCCACAATACCATAATTTTTTTTTATAAATATTCAATGTAGAATATGTCAACTTTTGGTAAAGGATCTATTGACAATCTATTAATTTGAAATAGGATCATGGAGTACAATATGTGTTCAATGTTCTTTATGAGGTAATGTGTCGCGTGATTGTATTCCAAGTGAAGGTAGGAACATACGGAAGTGACAAAATGTCCAAGACTTTTGAAGTTACAAAGCCTTCGTTAAGGCAGATTGTTGGGCACAATACTTTGTTGAAGATTTAATGGCGAGGTTCGCATATATACAATCCCTTCGAAGGTAATGGGTACACATTTTAAACATTGTCATCTAATGGGTGTTGAAAAATTACGGAAAATCATGTCACATTGGATAGTTTGTATCATTCGTTCGATGCAAAAAAAATACTATTCTCTGCCTATTTGGAGGATCAACAACATGACCATGATAGATGAGTCAGCTGGAGTGAAATAGGAGCATGTGGAGACTTTTATGGACGATATTGATTAGTTGATTTCACTGAGATGAGCGTTGCTGATGACATATTTCCAAAAATATTTAAACTTCCATGTTCATGTAGAGCATTATCTCATTATAAGAAATGAACCTAAATAAAAAAGTGTCTGGAAGTTAAGATTATATTTCTTTCGTTTGAGCAAATCTCCTGGTAAAATATTAAAGGAAAAAACAAAGTAAAAAAGAGAGGAAAATCCCAACTATTTTTATGACAAACACATATTAAATCATAAGGAGTTGATAAGTATTCGGGACACAAATTATACGATATATTAAAAATGAACCAACATCATGGCCCGTGCCGTTACGACACGGGTTAAGGGCTAGTCATTAGTACAAAACAAAGCTAGGATAAGTTTCCCTTTGTTAGTGGTGGTCAGGATTTGCCCAGACAAAGATAAATCAAGGGCTGCGGTGCTCCGTGCCACACCCTACAACTCCATGTGTGGCGTTAATTCCAATATTATGAATGAAAAATGAATACTCAAGTCAAGATATGGATTTTCAAAAATTATAACGGGGAGGTTCGATCTCATGACCTATTGTGTTATAAGAGTGGCCTCTAACCAATGTTTCACCTTCGTTGGAATTAATAGAAAATATAAATCAACGGTGGTGGTTTGTTCAACTTAAACATCATAAATGTTTTATTAATTAGTGTTTCACTAATTGCACATAATAAATAATCTATTCATTATAAAGTGTTCTTTAGTTAGTGTTTCACTAATTGCACATAATAAATGACTAATCATTTTTTAATTATAAATGTTTTCTTAATTAATTATAATATTTATTTCTATTAATAAGTAATTTTGATAAATAATATCAATAAACGTTTTTGGCGACAACGAGTAGTAGAAGAGGTGGAGGCCGAAAGATTAGTGGTGGTTAAGGGCGGAGCCAAGCACAATTATACTTATTTTTTGTTCTTTTATCGTAAAATGGGATACAAAGTCCATTTTTCACATGTATCAACTTGCCAAGAATTTTTCTCCCTCTTTCCTCAAAATCCTGGCTCCGCTCCTGGTTTGTAGTGGAAGAAGTAGTGACGGTGAGTCTTTGGTGAGTAGTGATGGACATTATTAATTTTATGTTGTCGTTACAACATCGATAACATCATAGTGTGGAAGATGTGGTTGGTTGTTTTTAACACTTTTGATAAATGAAGGTACCATATATTTCAGGGATGATATCATACAAGATAATATTTTCATGATCGTAGTTGGATCACCCAAATGGTACCCTTGTTATCTTTGGTAGTATATCGTATAAATCATGATTTTTAATGTTAAAATAAAATTGATTGCAATACAAAAATGAATATATACACGGAAAAAATAATGAAACTAATCAATTGACGACATTTTGTTCAATCTAAACCTCATACATGGCATTTGTGATTGAAAATTATAATTGCGTCCAACAACCTACATGGGGTAGGTGGCAGTGGTGGAGTCAAAAATTAACATTGAGGAGGCCTACTTTTTTTTTTAAAGAAACATGTAAACTTTGGTGGACTAAACCATAAATATATATGGACAAAGTACTATTTATAAAATAAACTAAAAAATTTATGTAGTTATTAAAAATTTAAGGGGTTAGAGCCAGGTTAGTCAACCCTTGGCTCTGCCGCTAGGTGGTGGTGGATAAAAAAAAAATGGATTCATATGGTTTTATGGTGGTGGCGGGTATTGGTGAACAAAACATATTATGCTAATTTCGTAACGCCTACAAAATATGTAACGTTGGAGAGTTTATATCATCCGTTCGATGCAAAAAAATAATATTCTCTCGCCTATTTGGAGGATCGACAACATGACCATGATAGATGAGTCACTGGAGCGAAATATGAGCATGGGAAGACTTTTATGGACCGGTATTGATTAGTTGATTTCTTTGAGATGAGCGCTGGCGACGACATATTTCCAAAAAATATTTAAACTTCCATGTTCATGTCGAGCATTATCTCATTATAAGCGATGAACCTAAATAAAAAGTGTCCGGAAGTTAAGATTATATTTCTTTCATTTGAGCAAATCTCAGAACGGTAAAATATTAAAGGAAAAAAACAAGAGAAAAAAAAGAGGAAAATCCCAACTATTTTTATGACAAACCCATATTAAATCATAGGGAGTTGATAAGTATTCAGGACACAAATTATACGATATATTAAAAATGAACCAACATCATGGCCCGTGCCGTTACGGCACCGGGGTTAAAACTAGTGCCACCAACAAAGCAAAGTTTTCTTCTATTTGCATTCTACAAAACAACCAAATTCTTGAATTTATTTGCAATAGATTTCAAAAAGATAAACGTCACGGTGGAATCGGAAAAACCAAAAAGCTTAAAAATCAACGAGAATCAAGATATTTCTAATAGATTACATACCCAGATAGCGACGGCGGGCAAAAAGAAGCAACACCAGTGGAGACAAAAAAAAAAAAAAGAAGCAATCGAATATATTTTTGAATGATACTTGCTAAAAAAATAGTAACAAACATCGAGATGACAAAAAAATTGCTTGAAATAAAAATAAGATGACAAAACCCTAAAAGAATATACAAAAAAAAAAAAAAGTAAAGCGAGGACCGGCACAAAACAAAAGAGTACCATGAGCGAAAATATATTAGGAATCCCATTAGAATGACATTTGCAGCGCCAAGGTTTCAAGGATTCTGCAAATTACCAGATGGCGGATTAAACAACAAAATAACATATTGGAAAAGAAAAAAAACAAAAAACGAAGCCGTTATAGGAAGTAAGAAGCGGCATTGAAGATGTTGTTTGGCTTATGTTCTAATAATTTATATAAAGACACTTCCCATAAATAAAAGGATTTTGTTTTGAAATGGATACTAATCAATATCTAAATATATTTGAGATTTTTTTTATTTTTGGCTAGCTGTTCTTTTTCCATATATATTGTGTACTTTGGATTACATTTGGCAAGTTCAGACTATAAAAATCAGAGTTTAGCTAATTTTTGTAATATTTTATTTAACTAAATAAGTAAATATTATGTTTGGATGGTTATATCTATTGACTGAGTATTTATTTTCCAATTTTGAGTATCTTCTAGACGTCCAAAAATTCTATACCTATCAGATTCCATCTTACACAAAAATGCAACTTCCTAAATTTCATTTTCCCTAATAAAGTTAATAAACTTGACTTTCCTAATTTGTGGGGTTGAGAATCCTTTAGGTATCATTTTTGTATTTTTTTTTCCTCTCTGCAAATTTTATTTTACTGGTGATTTTTACTCCTAATGATGTTGTATTATTTTTATCTATACAGGATTAAAAGAACCCTCGAAAGAAGATTTCTTCACTCATGTGTGACATCCACAAATCAAATATTTTCTTTTAATCATCAATATAAATTTTCTATTTTCTTTTAATACCAACTCAAAGTGTAATTGCAATTAGTATGTTAAAAACTATAAATATTCTAATAAGGTTTCTTCTGCGAGGCCCGATGGAATCTCTCTGCAATGATGATGGTTTCCTCTTCAAAGGAAGAGGGGCAAGATATTTTAATAATCTTGAGATAATCACAAGGAGATTAACATTGTGGAAATTTAATGTGAATCTTTTTCTCATGTCTAGCGTTAATTTGTGGACTTTCATTTTGTTTTTGTATTTGGGTGAGGTGTCTCAAGTTTTTGTTGCTCTTGAGATACCTTGTCACTGCAAGTTAGCCTCTTTTTTTTTTTTTTTTTTTTGGGGGATTAAGATGTAACCGCTTGCAGTGGTTTTTTTGTTTTTCAATCTAATTATATGTAAAGAAAAAAAAAATATAGCTACAATTCTTTTTTTCAAAAGAAAATGATGGATTTTCTTACGAGTGGAAGGAAGAACAAAAACACCACGCTGCTGCCCCCTTCAAAAGTCAATCACGAGTATGCAAATTCGGCACTCTACAAACCCAAAATACATGCCCCTCTACAAACTCAACCAATATTGTAGTTCCATTTTTGTCATAATTAATTAAATTTCCAACAAACATCGATGATACAAAACATTGAACAAATAACTAATTAAGCATATACAAGGGAAAGGAAAAACAGCCCGACTAACCGCCATAGTCGTAGATGATCCGGTTAACATACAAAAACTTAGCACCAAATGGAATCCAACTTAAATTATACCCTTGGTCCTCCACATGCTGAAAATATCATCAAGAATTGCAAAAAAAAAAAAAAAAAAAAAAAAAAGGATGACTTCATATTTTTATTATCGCAAAATTATTAAAACATAACAAAATAATAGATGAGAAGAATATGCATGTATGTACATATTACCACACCATTATCGCACGGAGATAATGCATATGCTAGATATAATTTTGCAACCATAATAGATGAGTCTTCTTCACTGCTACTTCTATCTTTCTTACATCAATCAAGATCTATTTAGTTACCTGTAATAACATAAAAAGGGAAAATAAACAAACAACAATCATATATACACGATCGATAATAAAATTGACAAAAAAACCTTAATTTTACTGATGATTTAGCAACATGTGAAGAAATAACAACCTAAATAAACAATGTCAAGAGCAAAACACGTTTTACACCCAAAACATATGGTGTTTGGTTTGATATCGCAAAAATATTTGCAAGAATTAATAGGGGTATACCTTGATGTTGCTTCTTTTGGAACAATAGCAACAGTGCATGATCGAGGATACCTACAAAACAAAATGACAAATGTCATAAAAAATCCTAAATCGCAGGAAAAAGAAAAGAAATAACAACAAAATTTTAAAAAGCAATGTGAAAACAAAAGGGTTTGGCTAAAAATGGAGTTTGGGTTTGTTTAATTGCTTTATATAGAGACACCAAACCCAAAAATAAAATGATTTTATTTTTGATATAATATTAATTAATATCTAAAATTATTTGGAATTTCCTTTTTATTTTGAACATAATATTAAGCAATATCTGCATTTTTCCCGATTATATCCATCTATTGTAATATTTTTGGCAACTTCAAGCAAAGAAAACCACAAGTTTACCTATTGAAGTATATTTTTTTGCCAATCTTAGTTGAAAGTATCTTTATTAGTGCATTTAATTTAATATTTT
Organism: Papaver armeniacum; assembly: GCA_023531295.1. Lineage (NCBI taxonomy): Eukaryota > Viridiplantae > Streptophyta > Magnoliopsida > Ranunculales > Papaveraceae > Papaver > Papaver armeniacum. The sequence goes on along the minus strand of JAJJWW010009328.1, from coordinate 30,261 downwards.
TCTAAATAAGCAATATTAAAAAGTATAGTAATAAAGTCAGTACTTTCGGAAGAAAAAAGATATTATTTCCGTACTTATGTGCAATTTCTTTTTTGTAGTTTTTATAATTCAGATAGCCACTATTTTTGGATACTTGCATGTACTTATTGCAATTTTTGTGTCTAAAAGATATTTGGCATATTCTACATCTCATAATGGAATCTTTTTTTTTGGTTTGTATTTACGGAATGAATAAAATTAATGTTAAAATTATTATTATTATCGCATTTTTCTACTAAAGCTTTTATTTTTCTATTCTAAACTTTTTGTTTGATATCATGTATTGATCATCACGATTTTCTATTAATTATTTTGTATCTTTAATATTCTACAGGACCAACAATTAAATGTTTTAGCAAAGGGGAGGAAAATTCGAAATATTGGTATGTATCCACGACTCTAAACATTTTTATTTTGAATTTGGGCTATTGACTCATATTTGGTTCAAGCATGATTTAGCTTCATTGTTGAATTGTTTTTGTAATTTCATTTGGAGTTGTAATTGTAAATTGCAATTAGAATTAGAATTTATTCAATTATTAGTAGTTTGGAACTATAATTAAAATTAGTTTCATTGGAATAAATGTAATTGAACACTGGACATTGGATTTTTTTTTTTTTGTATGATTGATTTAATTTGTGATGAAATCATGATTAATAATGCATATTTTTATGTGATTTTATTTTAATTTGTTTGTTAGACTAAATTAAAATAAAATATATTATGATTAATTTGTCAATATATTTTTGGTAATTTTATTCGACTTTTTCAAGATTTAGCTGTTTTTGAAATAATTTTTGTTGAATGTGATTGTCTATAAAATATATTGTGGAGAAAAATATATCTTCTTGAATTTTATTTCCAGAGTTTTTACAATTGCCATAAAAATAAAAATGGTGGGGTCAGAATCAACCAGAAGCTCCGATTAACCACGTCGCTCGAAAAAACTCTATTTTTATATAGAGAATGGTGTATCTATTTTTCTTTTTATGGAACCCTCTACGAAGAGAAAGACCGAAGAGACCTAGACCTTGTTTGTTTGCGGCTGACTCGGAGTCTGGGTCTAAATTTACCCCTGACTCAAGCCGAGTCAGCAATCATACCGTTTGTTTTCTATTTTGAGTCAAATCCTAATCCCTGATTCGGACCCATTTGAATCGAGGTAACAAAATACCTCGACTCATGGAACCAAACCAGTAACTCACATATTTTTCATTCGGTTGAGTCGGATCCGGACGACTCGGGTGAGTCGAGGAGTAAACAAACATGGTGGAAGCCTCCGGGGAAAAGACAAGAAAAAAACATCAACAACAAAAGACTGGATTTTTTTTTGAAAGCAACAAAATGTATTTTCAGAAAGATAGAAAATTCTTGAAAATTCTTGAATATTCAAATATATATATATATATATATATATATATATATATATATATACATATATGTGAAGATAAAAATAAATCCAAAATAAATATACTAGATTAAGATTCCAAAGTCATGTTGTTTTGCTAATTGAAACGACCATAAAACCTAGTTTAACGTTTTTACACATTAACCAGACCTTGCGAAAATTGAGTTCAGTACTGGAACTGATGATATAACTTTACACAATAGAGCAATCTGTATGGTTTGAGATATGGTCACAGCTTCTAGCAATCTCAACTTTTATCAAAAATCGGCAAAACCGATAAAATCCAAATTCTTTTCGTATTAACTTTGATGCAAGGATTAGATAACGGAACCTCAATCGCAATAGCCAACAAATAGATTGTTGTGATTCACACATTAATGAACAAATAGATTTGTGAACAAAAAATAAGACATCTCCTTGTAACTTTTCAAGACGTTGTAAGAAAACTCTAAATCATGTTATCACCTTTTCTTTTTTCTTTCCATTTTTGTTTTTTGTTTTTGTTTTTTTTACTGAATAGGAAAGGTTATATTAAGTAAAATAATATGTACCTCGCTTTATTTTTATTCAAGGCAACTCCGTGGAGTGGGTGTTTTTTTAGCAGAGAAATTGACTAAAGAGCTTTGAGGTGCATGTAGGAAATTTGGTTTTCGCCTAGCAAGTTAATTTGTAGGTTAGCCATATTGTAGTACAAGGTAAAAGTAATATAGGACTCCCAGTAAGTAAAGGTTTGATCTTTCATTTTCCTCTCTTTTAAGGATAAGGAACCAGTTGTGTTGGCTGGGTCGATTGGTCGATCCAGAAAAATCTGAATTTTCTTGCACGACAATGTTCGTCATTTGCCAATAGTTCATTATCATAAATCAAAATATGTATGCGGTTATTCCTTATATACTGACTAGACAATAGCGTCCATGAACCATGGTTCGGTGGTACATATAATGATGTAGTTTTTATAGTGATAAGAAAAGATTTGATTCTCAGACTTGTTAAGGTTAATTTTTTGGACTTAAATTAAACTAGAAACTCAAGACAAAGTTGTTATCAAGATTATAAAAACCACTGAGACTCGGATTCCACCATTAACCAATTGAGTGGTTCAATCTAGTTAATATGCATGCAATTCTTAACGTTTAAAGTGATTCTAATATGTTTCAAAAGTATATTTTCAAAGTAACAATTGCAAATCGAAAGCACGAAACATCAAAAATCCTAGGCTAAGCATGCTCTATCAAAAGAAATCGCAACTATTCAATAATAATCCTTTAATCAATTTTTATTCAAGGCAAATAATCATATATAAAATAAATTTCAAAAATCAATTAAAATAGAAATATACCACTTTTCTTGGACCAATGGCTTCCTCCGTCGCCTCAGTTAAGGGGTTTAGCTCCTCTTATTAATCACTTGCTCAAAATAATGGTTCATAACTCAAAGGTATTTAAAAAGAGGTAAAAGTGCTAACACAGAGATTTGCAACGGATATAAGTGTTACAAACTCACTGTTACAAAAGAAAACGATATAAGCTTTGTATCGCAACGCAACAATATTTGAAAGAATATATAACGGTTTCATAAATGACTGTTTTGAAGCGTTAAATGTTCTTTGTGTTCTTCAGCAGCAGCATCAGAACCTGATTTCATGCAACTCGTGATTTCTCCCTTTGTGGTCTTCTAAACTTCCTCAAACTTCTTCTAAAGTTGCATAGCCTCCTCTGGGATTCCCGCAACCTATTTATACACCTCAACAACCCTATAAAACCTATTAAATTTCTTCTTTTTGTTTCCGTGCAAGTCACGGCAATAATCTCTACACCAATGGATTTACACGTTTCTGAGATGCTAAATTCTTTTAAAACTCTCTATCAGATATATATGAATCTTAGGAAAGTTTATCTTCCCTTAAATCTCACAGATTTTCCAAAACCAAACCAAACATGGACCCGTGAAAGTTTACACCTCTGTTTTCCAAAAACCCGATTTTGCATCCAATTTCAGCCCAATCAAACACCCATACTAGCATTGTATATCCATAAAAAGTCCATCCCATGAAAATCGGCGATTAAATCTGCTTAAAACTCGTCCAAATCTCCAACATTAATTCTGCCAGTTTACACCAATTTTTCTCGCTAATTTTAAAATTCAAATTTGGGAAGAAGACGGTCTCCTCCTATCCTCGGCTGGAGTCCCTTTAACTTGTCCTTGTGGTGCGAATAGTAATTTTTGGGGTGTAAATATTAAAATTCTTGTGTGCCTGTATCAACTCTTTCGGGTGCCTTTAGTAATTTTCTCCGGAGTTTCGAGTACCACTTTTCGAGCCAATTTTTGCACAAAAGTTTATTTCTCCACCTACAAAGATATAAAATACCATAATAAGTACAAAAATGAGCACTATCAATATATTGAAACGAGATCAAAATAAACACATAAATGTGTCCATCAAATACCCCCAAACTTATTAATTGGTAGTCCTCGAGAAAATCTAGTCTAGAAAATAAAAATCCCAACTCACTGTCACAGACATTGCGATTGCGCTTAGCGTGTGCAAAAAGCCTTTAAACCCCTAGGTGGCTCTAGTGGCCGAGTTAGAGTCTCGGGAGGGTTTACAAGAGGTGTACCCATAAAATCTTTACTCCAAACCTTAGCTACATGTGAGGAATCTAGGAACGACACTAAACAATCTTCTTAGTTGGCATACTCTCATTGACTACATGAGGAAGTATACCCTGATTGTGAATCGAATTGGTGTACACAAGTTTGCACCCCAAGCGTACTAAAATTCATACATAAGTAACAGAGTTCTACTCAGATAGTCGCAATATATATGGACATCAATTTCCGGAATCAAACAAGTCACATGATTAGATTGAGAAGATGGATATAGAGATAGATGGTTTGCAAGTTGACTAAGGTGAACGGTGTTTCCCATAATGTGTTTGATCGTCAACACCAAGATAAATCCTATGAATCATAGTGGATTGAGATACTGGTCAGAACTCAATATCAACACAACTAGTATATACAAGGGCCCTAGCGGTCGATAATCCTAATTCTAGATCAACTCAACTGCTATATACAAGGGTCCCGGTGGTCGATTTTATTGAACAATAATAATCATTTTTTTTAATTTTTTATTTATTCCGATTAGTATGGTTTTAAAAAAAAAAAATAGTAACTCAATCAGTCTACTCCATCCAAGCGGAAATCAAGGCGATACTAGCGCCCCACCACTTAGATAAACAAAAAGTTTGCAAAAATAAAAACAAAAAGTGATATGATGACTCTGAGATACGGTGAAACTACCATGTTATTTCTAACACCTGAGCTTTTCCTTTTATGAATAGACTCTTAGTTTGGATCCCTCAACTCCTACAACCAAGATGTTTCCATTCACTTAGATTGCTTAGTGTTATCCTGAATTAGCACAAGTTTCTAGGATCTGGAGTTTTGCAACTAAAAAGTTTGTCCCATACCCCCAATCTTAAATCTAACATTGTCCTCAATGTTTTAACAATAAAATTAAAAGCATGAACAAGGAGAAATTGTTACCACTTGAAGAAAAATAATTAAGGAAGGATATTACTGTGTCGCACGAGCATGGGTTACCTCCCAAGAAAGGCTAAGTTTAAAGTCTTAAGACAGACTAAGAAAGGATTAGTCACCTCACAGAATCATAAAGTAATAGCCGGCAACTGTGGGTCATTAAAACCAAATAGAGCTGACACAAGTAAAAGGAAACAACAACATGCCAAGAGAATGAACAAATCGAGCACAACCTTACCCATTGTTTTGTTTAATTACACTATTTATAGTTGTGCTTCGGGTTCGGGCTCTGTAAATGGGTCTAGATAAATCTCTTTGGGTTGTATATCTGAAAATGCAGGGGATACCAAATACACCCAACTTTTCGTTCGGAAACCTATATATACTAAACTTAATACAATAACAAGAAGATCAACTAAATGATCCTTGACAATTATAGAGTTTACATCTAGACCTCTACTTAAACAGATATAAACACGAGGTCCGTGAACCTGATTGTTAAGCAGAGTACTTGGACAATCTCAAAATTCAATATCCAAGATCAATCTAGTCGTATCCAAATAATATAATCAGAATTTTTCCAAGTGGTTAAACTTGTTATCTATCTTTCAAGATACGAATTCCACAAGAAACAAGTCTCTTAATCAATTTTAATTAAGCGTACGTATCTACTTAGATTGAACATGTACTAACCTGTTGTTTGAGGGTGAAAACGGTTTCTGCTGATTTCGGTAATTTCGCGTGAGTGGGTGAGAAACTGAGTCTAAACCCTAAACAATGTACTGCAAGGGAGTACTTTAGATTCGAGAGATCAATCTGTACAAATCCAGCCTAAACCAAGAAATGGCCGTTCCGGACTTGCTTCGGTTACAAAGTGAAGGAGAAGGGTTGGTTTTAGGGAGGAAAGCGAAGAAAGTGTTGAGACCAGAATAGTTGATTCTGGAAGAGTAGTTGTTTGTATCAGAAAGTGAAAGCTAACAGATGGGAAAGCTAGCAAGTGGTTTCTGAGTGTTGTATGCTCCTGACCAAAAAACTTGTCGTTCGGTGGAAATAGGTAAGACCTATTTATACAAGTCAAAGTGAAACATACTCTGGTCTTGTAAGAAATAAAAACGGATGAGAAAAATGGGAGGAGGTGGTAACCGGTAACGCTTGGAATTGATGTTCCATAATGAAGGAAAGCGTTTCACCATTACTCCCTGTATTTACTAACCGCCTTATTCTTATGACACTTTCATGTAACGGGCGTAGTGTACGCCGCACACTGTAAACTGCCAAACCAATACCCTCTATGAGCATCCCCCAGTTTGTGACATGTGTTAGATATCTTGAGTGTTTTCATGGGAAAACATGTAGCAAGGTGTTACGTGTGGCATGGTAGAGTCGACATGGCTATGCTAAAGAATAGGCGCGGCCAAATTTGGGGTTTAGATGCAAACCGTGATGTTTTGGCTTTGGTCCGTAAGTTAGGTGGCGAACTTAAACGGCCGAGATCCGCATCTCAGAGGGAAGGATAACCGTTGATTATTGTAACCTTCTGTTTTAGCAGCCAGCGCTGAGCATGGCTTTGCCATAGAGTAGGCGCGGCCAAATTAGGGTTTAGGTGCAAACCGTGTGTTTTGGCCTTGGGCCGCAAGTTTCCATGCGTCAGGTTGCGAACTTGTGTGGTCGAGATCTGCATCTCAAAGAGAAGGGTAGCCGTTGATTATTGCAACCCTTCGTTTTAGCAGCCAGCGTTGAGCATGGCTTTTCCATAGAGTAGGCGCGGCCAAATTAGGGTTTAGGTGCAAACCGTGTGTTTTGGCTTTAGGTCGCAAGTTGCCATGCGTCAGGTGGCGAACTTGTGTGGTCGAGATCTGCATCTCAAAGAGAAGGGTAGCCGTTGATTATTGCAACCCTTCGTTTGTATCATCCAGCGTTGAGCATGGCTTTGCCATGGAGTAGGCGCGGCCAAATTAGGGTTTAGGTGCAAACCTTGTGTTTTGGCTTTGGGTCGCAAGTTGCCATGCGTCAGGTGGCGAACTTGTGTGGTCGAGATCTGCATCTCAAAGAGAAGGGTAGCCGATTATTGCAACCCTTCGTTTGTATCATCCAGCCGTTGAGCATGGCTTTGCCATGGAGTAGGCGCGGCCAAATTAGGGTTTAGGTGCAAACCTTGTGTTTTGGCTTTGGGCCGCAAGTTGCCATGCGCCAGGTGGCGAACTTGTGTGGTCGAGATCTGCATCTCAAAGAGAAGGGTAACCATTGATTATTGCAACCCTTCGTTTGTAGCAGACAGCGTTGAGCATGGCTTTGTCATAGAGTAGACGCGGCCAAATTAGGGTTTAGGTGCAAACCGTGTGTTTTGGCTTTGGGCCGCAAGTTGCCATGCGTCAGCTGGTGACTTTGGACGGCTAAGATCTGCATCTTAGATGGAAGGGTGGCCGTTGATCGTTGCAACCCTTCGTTTTGGCATCCAATGATGTGAAGGAGAGGTCAGCATGGTATAGGCGCGACCAAAACTAGGGTTTGGTGCAAACCGTGGTGTTTGGCCTTGGTCGCCGCAAGTTGCCGTGCGTTAGGTGGCAAACTTGGATGGTCGAGATCTGTATCTCGAAGAGAAAGGTAGCCGTTGATTATTGCAACCCTTCGTTTTGGCGTGGAGAAGTGGCTGGCATGGTTTCCCATTGGCACAGTGGAGCGGCGGGTATGGTTGGCATGCCTTGGCGTAGAGACGTGGCTGGCATGGTTTGTCATTGACACGGTGGTGCGGCTGGCATGGTTTGCCATTGACACGGTGGTGCGGCTGGCATGGTTGGCATGCCTTGGCGCAGAGACGTGGCTGGCACGGTGGTGCGGCTGGCATGGTTGGCATGCCTTGGCGCAGAGACGTGGCTGGCATGGTTGGCATGCCTTGGCGCAGAGACGTGGCTGGCATGGTTTGCCATTGGCACGGTGGTACGGCTGGCATGGTTGGCATTCCTTGGCGCAGAGACGTGGCTGGCATGGTTTGCCATTGGCACGGTGGTGCGGCTGGCATGGTTGGCATACCTTGGCGCCGAGACGTGGCTGGCATGGTTTGCCATTGGCACGGTGGTGCAGCTGGCATGGTTGCCATGCCTTGGCGCAGAGACGTGGATGGCATGGTTTGCCATTGGCACGGTGGGAAAATTAGGGTTAGGTGTATACAGAGGTGATGTTAGTTAATACTAAGGGTTCTATCGTGGAACATGACACATGTATAAAAAAAGGTACCATGGTAATTCTTACGTAAATACACTGATTGATTCAATAAATGCGTTATTGGTCATAGTGACGTCATGTCAGATGTACGGTTTTACGATTTTATCCCTAAGTTAAAAGCCACCATCAACATTAAGTCCCCTACTTAGCTCGGAACAGGAGCGTTGTTGCGAGGTAAGCATAAGATGGTGACAAACAAGGACAAAATCGAAACAGCGGGTCATGAAAGATGACTAGGAAGATTCGTCTAACCTTTTTCGAGAGTGTTCTGAATTTCGTGATCCTTTTGTTGGCGACCTTGCATGAATTCTGGTCGCATCGTTACTGGCTAGACCGTGATATAGTATATACGATTGTTGCAGGATGTTGGCTTGGTTTGGCCACGCGTAATCTTGGCTGGGTTAAGGAATATGGAGGCATTGGCTTATCGAGTTGGTCGGTTTGGGATGGGAGCCGCAGGTATTTGCACGGCTTGGAATGGAGTCGCGGGCGTTGCGCGCTTGGCTTGGCGCGACTTGGTTAGGCGTGGACGCGACTTGGCTTGACCCGGCGTGACTCGGCTCGCGCGGCTCGGTGAGGCTCGGTGAGGCTCGGGTGCGACTTGGACGCTGGCGTGGTGCGGCGTGGACTGTTGGGCTATCATGAGATGAGGCATGGCACGGATTATTGATACCGTGAGGCTTGTTACTGCGGGCTCGGCTGCCTTCTTCCATGCGTATCTCGAATAGGAAATCCTTTCCTTATCTAAATCCCAAAAGTGTTACGTTGTCGATTCTGCTTTCAAACCTTGTTGTTTGGCGTCAGAGAGGTAACAACGCGGGCAAGTGTGTCTCGAACACGTTCCTCCATGCTTTCTCACCAAACCCTAATTATTTCGCACGGCCAGGCATGAGACTTTTCCTTATTTTTGCTGGTAGAATAGGTTCTAATTAAAACCTGATATCACGCCTTAATTCGCGGCTAATAGGGAGCTTTTCTTTTCGGGACTTCGTCACTCTGCTAGATATAAGAGATGATCTTGAACCCTTCATTCGCACAGATTGCTTTAAAATTGTGTCCGTCCCCTTTACAGGTATCATCTTCGTGTTTTTTTTTTTTTTTTGTTTTCCATTTTGTCTTCTTTCTGATGTAGGTTGTTGGTGTAGACAAGGTGAAAACTTACCCCCCCCCTTTCTGGTTTTGTAGCGCATAATGGGATCTTCCAAAGGATGGCCGCACCTCTAACTCTTCGGAGAAGAACTTTGGAATCGGCGAAAACCAGTTTTCTTCTCATGAGGAGGCATTATATAGAGTTGAATCTTTGTTCCGTGAAGTTGGTGGAATTATTCGGGACATACCTCCTACCTATCTAGGCGAAGTGCGGGTGCGTGTTCAGACCTTCTTAGCTTCGGTGAACATGGAGGAGAAATGGGAAGGTGACGAAGCATCCCGGTCGTTGAAAGGCTTCAGTGCAACAACACTTCTTCACACCCGTGCTAGGGCGGAATCAGTCATTTCTCGGTTAAAACTACTAAGACTGAGTTTGTGAAATTTTTAGGGGAAAACCCACGTAACTTCTCTGTTCAAGAAGGCGTCATAATCCTCGATTCTGATGTGGATGAATCAGGAAATCCTCCTCTAAAGGTTGCTAAGGAAGGCGACGCTGCGTTCGATGAAACCGAAACAACTTTCAGAGTAGACGCCGAAACTGTTGTTGGTGACATCGGGGGAGTCATGGTGGCGTATGTTGGGCCAATCGTTGAAGCGGGCGTCGGGAAGGAGACGGATGATGTTGCTGCTGAGACGACTTCCAGGTGGGACGTTGAGGCTGCTACTGCTGATGCGGCCTTCAGATGGAACCTTTTCTGCCCGAAAGATTGCTGGGGAAAGTGCTTGAAAGGGGATCTGACCGAGGAGTTGGGAACTCGTGTATCTGCTTTTGATGACTAGTTTCCGTTGTTATTGTTTTTACTTGTTGCGTAGTTGATGCTTCGCAGACTCATTTTCACATTCTTCATATTTATGGCGAAGCTAAGGTTTCGCCAATTATTATCCTGTTTGTGGTTTCACATCCTTGAATAAAGCTTCTTTTTCGAAAGACCCAAATCTTCCATTAGAATAGGTTGCTCGACTTTCCATATTCGTATATTATTCCCATTAGAGCTTTGAACGATTGAATAAGGTACTTATAGTACGTTTTTTTTTTCCGAGATTCGGAAGACTCATTTGGAAGAAAAGGTATGCTTTAAATAAAAACGAAAACCTAATGGAGAATGCAAGCGGTGCATTCATCTCGGGGAATACAAGTATCAAGTGGAAAGGAAAATGGCTAAGGAAGTACTAAAAGAAAGGTGCTGGAAGAGAAAGTAGTACAGCGCCTTAGGTATTAAAAGGATTGAGCCATCGCGAGTGAACTATCATGCCCTCCAGCTTGTCGGTGTTGATAAGCTTACAATATCCACCCAGAAGGACGTCTGCCACCAGATACGGCTCGTCTTCTTTGCCTTTGTGTAGATCAGTCCGGGCAGCTATCTTCACTGTTACCTTTCCGACTTGAAACGAAGTCGCTTTGACTACCATATCTCCAATCTGAAATGAGTTCGGGTGTTGTGCAACCGCTTGAATCTTGGTCTCGTCAGTTTCGACTGCAGTTTCCAAATCCTTGGCAAAGCGCTTGAATGGCCTGGCGCCCCATTCACATCTTTTGACAGCGCCCATGCCGCCAATAGTACTGAGTCCCCATGACGGGCTAAGAGAAGGAATGACTGGTGATGGAGAAGATCGTTCGACCAGACTTACTTGTGTTTAGATCTATGAGTCAGTGCCAACGGGTTTTCCACGGGTGATCGAATTCCGTCGATAAGTTGTTGACGCGGCTGTGGGTTGGACGGCTTGTTGGAGATTCTGCCGGGTGTCGACATCGGCAGAGGAGACGTTCCCAGTTTTGCTTTGTTGTTGGATACCCACGAGCGCCCCAAGATCATGTCGTAGCCTAGTTCTTTGACAATATGAAACTTTACATGCGTCATGGTGCCTCCTATATTTATCTCGAGGTTAACGTAGCCGTGCGCGTTCAAGGCTTCCCCCTCCGAGTTCTTGATCACGGACGGGAGATGGGTAGCTTCTTGCTTCAAAACTCCCACAACTTTCGAGTCTTGAAAGTAACGGTGTTGAAGTCGAGGCGCGTCGATTAGTGTATTCTTTGAATTCAATGCCTCTTAAGTAGGCCGTGGTCGCATCCCCCGTTGTGCTTTTCAAGTATATTTTCTTGATAGCGCTTGGGTTTTTTGCGCGGTTTCCGTGGTAGGGAAAAGTCGTTTGCCTGACACGATACGATTGAGAGCCATGAAAGTATCTTGGCACCGCGCCTTGGAAAAGTAGAGAATTTCGCATAAATGCTGCATCATGGATTGTACAGTCTCGCGTACGGAGTCCCCGGAGACCCCGCAATTCCTCACAGGAAGTGGATCTCTATGTACTCCCTCGTTCCCCGACCGAAGTTCTACTGCCTCTACTTTTTCCTTAAAGATAAGTTTTAGTTTATTGCAATCAACGGTTGGGTGATGAACAAATGCGTGGTAGTGGCAATATTTGGGATTTGCCATCTCGCTTCGGTTGGTGGGCGCACAGGAGACGGTAGTATGATAACATCATCTTGAACCCACGCCTCTAGGAGCTCGATTACCTCCTCAATGGAAATGGAAAATCCAAGACACTTCCTTCAACTTCGTGATGATGCATGGGAGCTTTAGCGGCGGCTCTTCGTGGCGGAGCTGCTCGTCGTGCTGGCGCCTCGCGTTTAGGCTGATGGTCCGTAACGAGGGCCTTCCTTTTTCCTCCCTCGTCTACCACACTCACAGAGGATGGGCCAGCGTTGTACTGCTTGTTGATGAGACGTCTACTTTCGCGAGTTTCGCGCATGTCTTCGGTTCTGGTTGGTCTGGCCCTTTCTAATAATGCTGATGATGTTGTGGCTGATCGCTTGGAAGCTTCGTGGAGTTCGGATAATGTCCTAAAATGTAGGTTTTCTAGCAAGGCGCGGTAAATGGGAGCCATACCGTTGATACACGAATTGACCAATTGTTGCTCGGTCACGTTTGGGTCATGACGGTCTAGTGCTTGAACCACAGAATCTCTTGTGAACTCACTCATTCGGATGTTCATTGTCTTGTTGGTACATCCTCCCTAGGTCTGAGAAGGAAACTTATTCGGACACGAAGAAGAATTTCTTGTAAAACGGTAACCATGTCACCCCGAGTTGGGGATCTTTGTTTGGCGCGATGTTGTTGTACCACGTGTATGCTCTTCCAGTGGCGATTTCAAAACTCCCTCGGACGGAGAACGTGATTGTATTCGTGTTCTCCAGGGACTCAGAATCGAGAGATATGCTCTCGTGCATTTCCATGCCGTCGTACAAAGTGAATTGAGGAGAAGAGTACTCTCTTGGAAGAGGAATTCTTTGTATCTCGGGTGGGTAAGAGGTTGATCTTTGATGTATGTCTATTTCATCGCTTTTGACTCGATTCCGAAGAAGTTTTTCCAAATCCTCTCGTGTGACAAAATTGGACGGCCGGTTTCTCTCCGACGGGGTTCCGACATGGATCCTCTCATCTACGTGAATGCGTTCTGTCGAGATGCCGGCGCCAGGAGTCTTGGAGGTGTTTCCCATCGACCCTAGAGGCGTGACTCATGTGGTAGGCGTTACGCCGAGCCTTGAGAAAGATGAGTACTTTTTTTTGAGTTGAGACCATGTCCGTTTGGGCTCGATCAAGGACCTCTGTCGTTCCATCAAATCGGCGATGGTGGTATAGGGTCGGCTCCTCTCGGCTCCTCCCGGTTTTCGTCCTGTTGGCGGGAAGTAACTGGAGTCCTGTGGCGGTCGGAGGTGCCATGATTGACGAGGCATTAGGGGCGGTAGCGACAACTCACGGCCCTGGTGATCGGTGGTGTAACACCCGGAGGAGGGCTTTCGGTGTTGCCGGAGATTGGCAAAGTTGCGTAGAAGCATTAGAGGTGGCGGCTCTGGCCTGTGACCGGTGGTGTAACACCTGAAGGAGTGCTTTCATGATGTTGGGCTCATTAGGTGGCATAGTTTTGGAAAGAACGTTAACACTAGGGGACGATTTCTGTGTTAGTGTTCTCGTGGCTCGCAGCTGATCCGGATCTGAGTTCCACCATGTTGAAGTTGGGATTGAAAGATGAGATTGAAAGCTAGAAATTGATATTGTAACCGAAAGATCAATCCTCCCGCTGTGGTCGCCAAGGGTGAAAACGGTTTACTGATTTCGGTAATTTCGCGTGAGTGGGTGAGAACCGAGTCTAAATCCTAAACAATGTACTGCAAGGGAGTACTTTAGATTCGAGAGATCAATCTGTACAAATCCGGCCTAAACCAAGAAATGGCCACATCAGACTTGCTTTGGTCACAAAGTGAAGGAGAAGGGTTGGTTTTAGGAAGGGAAGCGAAGAAAGTGTTGAGACCAGAATAGTTGATTCTGGAAGAGTAGTTGTTTGACTTGTATCATAAAGTGAATGCTAACATATGAGAAAGCTAGCAAGTGGTTTCTAAGTGTTGTATGCTCCTGACAAAAAAACTTGTCGTTCGGTGGAAATAGGTAAGACCTATTTATACAAGTCAAAGTGAAACGTACTCTGGTCTTGTAAGAAATAGAAACGGATGAGTAAATGGGAGGAGGTGGTAAACTTCTAATGCCTGGAATTGATGTTCCATAATGAAGGAAAGCGTTTCACCATTACTCCCTGTATTTACTAACCGCCTTATTCTTATGACACTTTCATTTAACGGACGTAGTGTACGCCGCACGCTGTAAACCGCCAAACCAATACCCTCTATGAGCATCCCCCAGTTTGTGACATGTGTTAGATGTCTCGAGTGTTTTCATGGGAAAACGTGTAGCAAGGTGTTACGTGTGGCATGCCGCTGGCAAATGGTAGAGTCGACATGGCTTTGCCAAAGAATAGCGCGCCAAATTTGGGGTTTAGATGCAAACCGTGATGTTTTGGCTTTGGTCCGTAAGTTAGGTGGCGAACTTGAACGGTCGAGATCCGCATCTCAGAGGGAAGGATAGCCGTTAATTATTGCAACCTTCCGTTTTAGCAACCATCGTTGAGCATGGCTTTGCCATAGACTAGGCGCGGCCAAATTAGGGTTTAGGTGCAAACCGTGTGTTTTGGCTTTAAGCCGTAAGTTGCCATCGTCGCTTGGAGAACTTGTGTGGTCGAGATATGCATCTCAAAGAGAAAGGTAGCCGTTGATTATTGCAACCCTTCGTTTTAGCAAACAGCGTTGAGCATGGCTTTGCCATAGAGTAGGCGCGGCTAAATTAGGGTTTAGGTGAAAACCGTGTGTTTTGGCTTTGGGCCGCAAGTTTCCATGCGTCGTGGCGAACTTGTGTGGTCGAGATCTGCATCTCAAAGAGAAGGGTAGCGTTGATTATTGCAACCCTTCGTTTGTAGCAACAATGCGTTGAGTATGGCTTTGCCATAGAGTAGGCACGGCCAAATTAGGGTTTAGGTGCAAACGGGTATGTTTTGGCTTTGGGCCGCAAGTTGTCATCGTCGTCAGTGGCGAACTTGTGTGGTCGAGATAAGCATCTCAAAGAGAAGGGTAGCCGTTGGTTATTGCAATCCTTCGTTTGTAGCAGCCAGCGTTGAGCATGGCTATGCCATAGAGTAGGTGGGGCCAAATTAGGGTTTAGGTGCAAATCGTGTGTTTTGGCTTTGGGCCGCAAGTTGCCATGCGTCAGCTGGTGACTTTGGACGGCTAAGATCTGCATCTTAGATGGAAGGGTGGTCGTTGATCGTTGCAACCCTTCGTTTTGGCAACCAATGATGTGAAGGAGAGGCTGGCATGGTATAAGGCGCGACCAAAACTAGGGTTTGGTGCAAACCGTGGTGTTTGGCCTTGGGCGTGATAGACAGCATTTATGTGTCTATTTTCATCTCAATTATGTGTATTGTTAGTGCTCGATTTCGTAGTTATTTGATTATTTTATGTTTTGTAGGTGTTTTTGAAGAAATAAGCCTTTGAGAAATTGGCTCGAAAATTGGCATTTGGACCATGGGAGGAATTACTAAATGCACCTCGAAGAAGTGTTATTAGCCCCCGAGAAAGTTATAAAGGCACCCCAAGTTTTGGTTATTTCCACCCCAAAAATTACTATTTCCGCCCCAATTGCTAAAGGGAGACCAGTCATGGATAAGGGGAGGTCATCTTCTCAAATTCAAATGCAGAAAAGGCGGGAAAATTGTTGCAGTTGAGAAGCAGATTAGGGTTGGATTTTTAAGCGTGCTGGAGAGAGACTCAATCACTGATCTCTTAGGGATAGACATGTTAGACCTAAACAGACAAGGTATGGACGTTGGATTGGATTAAATTGGGCCTGGTTGTCAGTTCAAAGAAAACAGAGGAGTGAAAGTAATACTCGGTTCTCTGTTGATTGCCATGGGAGTGATTCAACCGGAGTTTTTTCACAGGAACAACTTGGTGTAGTCCTGTTATCACGAAACATGGTCAGTACTAGCTTCAGACTCGATTAAAAAGGAAACAGAGGTGGAGGATGAACTCGGGTTTCAGTGGTTAAATATGGAAGTTTTGGGTGAGACTCGGTGAAGGTTTAGTCGGATTTATTTGTCGAATGGACTTGGATTGGCCTGTTAAGTTTAAGATAGGTTTGGTTCATGGGTTTGTTGGCGGAAAATATGAGGTTGATTCGACAAAACAGGGTAGAGAATACATCGGGTTTATATTTGGAACTAAGGAAGTGCGAGGAAAGAATAAGGGAGAATCTTCCCTGTTATCTTGAAAATATATTTGGGAAGAGTTTAAGCAAACCCATAAGACGCGTACAGAGGTGAGAAAAAGGGAAGAAATCCCGTGACTTCAGGTCGAAGGAAAAGAGAGATAAACTCGGTTTATATGGATCATGTGTTGTATATATAAGGTGCGGGGAGTTTCAAGAGGGGAGTCGAGACTTTGGGGGACGTTTGGAGCAGTTTGGGAGCACAAGGAAGAATCCAGGGAACAACCCTAGTTGCAGGCGAGGAAGAAGAAGTTGAGCATATAAGACGAGCAAAGTCAGTCATTAATTCCGTGACCTATAGTTTCAAATTCAAAAGCTTTGTAACATTTTTCCAACAATTTTCCAACAACTATTTGAGTTTGCAACAGCTCTGTTAGGGTTCTTTGTAACAGTGAGTTCTATAACAATTATATCTGTTACAAACTCGATTCTTCTTCAATAAAACACCTTTTTGAGCTATGGATTATTATTTTGTGCGTGTTTTTGATATGAGGAGCTAAACCCCATCGCTGGGATGACGGAGGAAGCCATATTTCATGCGTGTGGTAATTATATTTAATTCTTTCATGACTTTTTGCATGGATTGTTAATTGTTTTATGGTTTTTATTGAATGATTGTGATTTCAATTGATGGGTTATACTTAGGTTAAGTCTTTTGATATCCCATGCTTTAGATATACAGTCGTTGCTTTTCAAAAATCTATCTTGGCAAAACATAGAGTCAATATTTTATTATTATTTGAGCTAAAATTGTCTAGAATAAATATATGAATCGCATGAATGAATTTTATGGTGGAATCCGAAGTCCCAGTTCTCTCGATATTTGTGACAACCTTGTGAATATATTTTCTTCTTTGTTTTTAGTATTTTCTTAAATCAAACCTTTACAAGTCTGAGTTGAACGAACTTTTACTACCACTTTCTACAACAACATAAAATCACATCAGCCCGCAAGTTACCGTATGCGTTAGGTGGCGAACTTGGATGGTCAAGGTCTCATCTCAAAGTGAAGGGTAGCCATTGATTATTGCAACCCTTCGTTTTGGCGTGGAGAAATGGCTTGCATGGTTTGCCATTGGCACGGTGGAGCGGCGGGTATGGTTGGCATGCCTTGGCGCAGACGTGGGTCGGCATGGTTTTCCATTGAACGGTGGTGCGGTTGGCATGGTTGGCATGCCTTGGCGTAGACGTGGGCGGAATGGTTTGCCATTGGCACGGTGGTGCGGCTGGCATGGTTGGCATTCCTGGCGCATATACGTGGTCTGGCATGGTTTGCCATTGGCACGGTGGTGCGGCTGGCATGGTTGGCATGCCTTGGCGCAGAGACGGGGCGGGCATGGTTTTCCATCGGCACGGTGGTGCGGCGGCATGGTTGGCATGCCTTGGCGCATAGACGTGGCTGGCATGGTTTGCCATTGGCACGCGGTGGTGCGGCCGGCATGGTTGGCATGCCTTGGTGCGAGACGTGGCTGGCATGGTTTGCCATTGGCACGGTGGTTCGGTCGGCATGGTTGGAATGCCTTGGCGCAGAGACGTGGTCGGGCATGGTTTGCCATTGGCACGGTGGTGCGGTGCTACCGAATATGGTTGGCATGCCTTGGCGCAGAGACGTGGTGGCATGGTTTGCCATTTGCATGGTGGTGCTACTGGCACGGTTGGCATGCCTTTGGCGCAGAGACGTGGCTGGAATTGTTGGCCATTGGCAAGGTGGTGCTACCGGCATGGTTGGCATGCCTTGGCGCAGAGATGTGGCTGGCATGGTTTGCCATTGGCACGGTGGGAGAATTAGGGTTAGGTGTATACAAAGGTGATGTCAGTTCATACTAAGGGTTCTGTCGTGGAACATGACACATGTATAAAAAAAAGGTACCCTGGTAATTCTTACGTAATTATGCTGATTGATTCAATAAATGCGTTATTGGTAATAGTGACGTCATGTCAGATGTACGGTTTTACGATTTTATCCCTAAGCTAAAAGCCACCATCAACACCTGTGTAAATCCAATTATAAAGATAAACAATATAATGCGGAAAAAAAAAACAAGACACCAAACTTTTGTTAACGAGAAACCGCAGAGTGAAAAACCCCGAGACCTCGTTCGGAGTTGAAAACTACATTGTATTAAGCCTACAGATACTAACCTACTATCAAACTTCATATTGGAATGTAATTGAGACCGAACCCACCCTCCAAGTGATTCAGTTACAATCGCGCTCCTTATGTCTATTGAAACTCACAAGGCCCTACGCACTTGATTCCCTTAGCTGACATCCTTTACATCCTAAGATTTGCTTCAACCGAAGTGAAAAACTTTTGATACCAATCTGACTCTAACAGATAAGCCTATTTTATTTACGTTTAGATCAAAGATCAAGGTGCGAAAATCTGTTTGCAATAGACAAAGCTAGCAAACCTTACAAATTCAGAAATTACAACTCCCGAAGAACAACCTAGATTTTTAACCACCTCTCAAGAACAATCTTTGAAAGATCAAGTAAGATCAGTCTTTAGATATCTATATTGAGGAATCACAGAGTCTGGGACGAAGAGAACTTCGTGATTACTATCTATCTTGCCTAAAAGATATTACGAAAACCTCGATAACAAAAAGCAAGATCAGATTCACGGACTATCAAGGTAAAAATAGTCGACTGCCGGCTTCATGAATCCCCAAAGCGAAGTCTTTAGTGGTAGATCTAATAATGTTCCACATAGGAAACCTAAGTTAATAGAGGACTACTCTAGAATTAACTAGGACACAAAGTGTCAGGGATTGAATTTCCCAGCTGAAAGAGTATCTCTATTTATAGTTTTCAAATACCAGTGTTAGATTAGAATTCAAGCTAAGATAACTTGAGAACCAAGGAAACACTTTAGGTATTCGAAATACAATAAAAGAGTATAAACATAGGTTCGGTTACAGAACCATGTATAATGATTGTTCGGTTTGGCAAGTTAGCC
This sequence comes from Papaver armeniacum, assembly GCA_023531295.1. NCBI lineage: Eukaryota > Viridiplantae > Streptophyta > Magnoliopsida > Ranunculales > Papaveraceae > Papaver > Papaver armeniacum. Next base: position 11,284 of record JAJJWW010009328.1, on the reverse strand, counting down.
AAAGAACTAAAATCTATTTGATGTTCATTTAAACACATATGGTTTTATTATGACAGGCACACATAAGTGTTTAAGTGATCAATGAATTCTTAGAAGTGTTTAAGAGAGTTCTAGTAATGCTAAACATTTTATGAAAAAAAGTCTTTAAGCATATACTAAAATATAAACCGGGACAATTGGTACAACGTTTCGTGAATCGCAAGGCTTGTTCACAAGTCATGGTGATACGTTCGTGAACCGGTTCGTCAACCCTATTAGACAACGAAACTCGCTTAACTACAGTTTCGTGGAACTCAGTTCACAAATGCTAGCCTATTTATACAACTTACAAAATCCATTTCACCAAGATTCGTCAACCGGTTTGTGAACTGTTCTCAATTGAACTTGCGGTTTTGCGAACTCGTTCGGCCAACCTTCCCCGTATTTTTATAACTCATATATCTATGGTTTTGCGAACTGGTTCGCAACCTACCCCGAATAGAAATTCAAGAAGTTTATATTTCTCTCTTATGATGTTTGAAACATTCCCAAGTCATATAATCATTTGCATGGGAAATTTTCAATTGATACAAAAATTAATTCAAAGAACTCATATTGTTAAAGACCGTTGAACATCTTATTTGCTAAGTTATATTTCGAGATTTTTCACAAGACAAGCTTGACTAAACATCTTCTCTCAGAACTCTACTATGAGTCATACGACATAGTTTCAATAGATATAATGATGGTATAGTGCGTAAAATAGAATGGTTCACTCTTCACATATTGAAAAAGCTGGGTATAACATCCACACCCAATATTTCGTTCGGCAATCTGTATGAACTAACTCCAATATAATTCCAAGAGAATCAACTAGACAAATCACTCAATCAATGGAAGTATATCCAAGAGTTGTATCTGTTTCTCAATGTAATCAAAAATCAAATGATAGAATCCATGAGCGTGATTATTATGAGAAACAACTTGAATCTAGTACAAAGACCACGTTCAAGTGTCAATCAATTTATATCAACAACCAAAGGTTGGATTATCCAATTGATTGAACTACGCACAACCTTGTGATATTTCAATTATATAAACAAATATAATGCGGAAAAGAAATAACACAGTACCGTAAATTTTGTTAACGAGAAATCGCAAATGTAGAAAAACCCCGGGACCTAGTTACTACACCAAATTCTGCATTTAAAAAATTTAACAGTGGTGAAGTTGCTACGAATTTTTCAATAATTCGTAACAGAGGCCAGCCGTTAGGAAATTTTTTATAGGCGTGACAGCCACACGCTTCTTCATACCTGGGTCGTAATACCTGGAGTTTGTGTGTGTGCCACTCACACCAGTACTATTATGTTTCCACCCAAAGCGAGTAACACTAGAGGATATGGGAAAAATATCGTTTGGTTCTTTTTTAGGTGGTCCCAAGTCAGTTTGGTCCATTGGGAAAACGCCTTTACTGTTTGGTCCATAATTATTTAAAAATATTAAATTGACAAAAGTACCCTTCAGTGTTAATTTCTACTTATTTTTTTATAGCAGTTCATTTTGAAAAATGAACTGCTCGTAATTTCTACTTATTTTTTCATAAATCACCTATATAAACCATAGTTCATTCCAGAAATGAACTCCATATAAAAACCTAAAAAAACAGAGTTCATTCCAGAAATGAACTCCATATAAAAACCTATATAAACCAGAGTTCATTCCAGAAATGAACTCCATATAAAAACCTAAAAAAACAGAGTTCATTCCAGAAATGAACTCCATATAAAAAACCTAAAAAACCAGAGTTCATTCCAAATGAACTCCATATAAAAACCTAAAAAAAACAGAGTTCATTCCAGAAATGAACTCCATATAAAAACCTAAAAAACAGTTCATTCCAAATGAACTCCATATAAAAACCTAAAAAAACAGAGTTCATTTATGGAATGAACTGCAGCATCATCATCTTCATCATCTTCGTCGTCTTCAACAGCAGCAGAAATAAATTCCTCATCATCTTCAACAACATCAACAAGAAAGAACTTCATCAAATTCATCGTCGCTATTCATCTTCAACAATGAAAAGAATAAAAACGACTTTAAAAAACACACAAATCTTTATTTTGTTCATCATCTTCATCGATTTCAACAAAGCAGAAGAACATCGATCGTCATCAAACAACAAAGAACAACATCAAATCATCTTCATTATCTTCGTTTCAATCTTCATCTTCTTTGACAAAAGCTAGTAAAAGTTAAAATCAAATCTTGAAATCAATCTTTGTAATCAAATCAATTTTCGAATTCATCTTTGTAATCTCTGTAAATTAACCGACGACATCATTATAAATCTATCTTCGAATCTCTGTAAAACAATTGCAACAACAATAGAAAAAAAAAAACTAAAAAAATTGCAAAGAGCAGGAGAAAAAAGAGAGACCAAGAGGAGAGAGAAAGTAGATCTGAAAAATGATTTATTCTCTCTTACCTTTTGACTATATATATGGTCCTAATCTAAAAGGGTATTTCTGCCACTACAAGATGACAATTACATCATCCATGACGTCACCCTAGGACCAAACCATAATTTCTAGGACCAAAATATAATATATTTTCCCAAAAAAGACTAAACATACACATGACTGAGTCAACTGGACTAGACTCTCTCTAATATATTATTCCTAGGACTATGTGGTATTTCCTACAGTGGATATTCCTCCCATGCGTGATTTTGGTATACCCTAATGAAACCAAATCGAATTTTTCATTTTTCATTTCTCTTTATTCTCACTTCTGCTCTCAGCCTCTCTTCTCTTCCTCTCAGCCGATGCAGAAAGAGAAATGGAATCGATTGATAAATTTGTTTCGATTTATAGATGCGTGATTGATAAATCAGTTTCGATTCAGTTTGTTCTTTATTAGGATTTTTATGTCTTCAAAAATCGATTTTAGGGTTTCAATCAGATTATGATTCATTTTTTCGATTTTAGTTTGTTCGTCGGAGTTCGAACTTTGAAGAACTGATCTTCACTCTCAGCTAATCGTGAGAAAGCATCTGTTCTACTTTGTTTAATTTAGGTATTTATTTTAGGTCTTGATTTTGATTTATTTTCAGCTAGATTTAGGTATTTGTTTTAGGGTTTCAAAATGATAACTGATTTAGGGTTTCTTGTTCAATCGATTATGAGATTTGGGTTCTGATTTAGCGCATTTTATTCATATTTGTTTTCAGATGCAGATGGGAATGAAGTTGATAAGGTGATTGAGAAGCTACAAGGGGTTGGGATTGCTTCAGTAGTGCTGATGGTGTTGTTCTAACTACTTCTAAGGTAATTTTGATGTTTTTTGGTTTTTTGTTTGTTTTTGTGATTGATTGGAAAGTTATGGTTTTTTAGGTTGAGGTTGTACTTTGTTCAATGACCGGAGTTGAAGGAGATACTTTTGAGATAATTGTTATTGGTAGTTGAAGCTAGAATGTTTGAGATAATGGGTTGTCATGGTTGTTTGCAGCTTCAGGTTAAAAAGTAGAGGGAGTGGTCAGTTTTGTGTGTATGATGCGATTGGAAGGAGCTTGAATGAGTCCTAAATCGGGTGATATCGAGATTAGCGTAAGGAGAACCTTCTTTGGTAATGGAAGATAAAGTGTATATGTTGATGTTGCGGTTGAGATTTGTTGATGTGTAGAGTGTATGGATGAAATATCACACCAAGATCTTGCTTAAGATGAGCTTAACACTGTCTTAGCTACTGTTGTTTAGCGTGTGACACCTGGTAATCATGGTGTTGAACCAGAGAATGCTATTGAACTTGGACAAGATAATGTTATTGCTAAAAGAGGTCGAGGTCGTCCACCAACCCCAATTACAAATGATAAGGTATACCCACTGCTTACCTAAATTACTAGTATCCTATCGCTGCACAATTAGACAACTTATCAGTCAAATCAAAGTCATGTTGCTCAAGAATAGATTAACAGTGTCCTAACTGCTGTTGTTCAGGGTATGGCACTTGGTAATAATGGTGTTGAACTTGAGATGGAGAATGCTATTGAACTTGAACAGGACAATGCTATTGCTGAAAGAGGTCGAGGTCGTCCACCAAAAAATAATTCAGGAAGAACAGGGAGGCCCCCGACTAACGCTGATAAGGTACACCCCTACTTATCTAAACCACTAGTATACTATCAGTGAGTATTAACGTGCTTAGAAAGAATATACTTTGAAAATCATCTCGCACGCTTAGACAACTTATCGGTAAAGAGCAAAGTCCCTTGAGGTTTGTTGAAATTGTATTTTTGAAGTCCTAATTCTTGATTATGTAGGTTTACTCGAGTACTATAAGATTTTAGAGAAGTCCGATTATCTAACGAGAGAGACTGTTCGTGAAAAATGGTTAGGAAGCTTCTTCAAGATATTGAATATGTTTGTGATTCCAAGGAATGTGGGAAAGATGAACACAAAGAAAAATGTGGCTCTTTATCACTTGAGAAGGTAGCGCAAGTACTCTCATGAGCTTGATATTGGGTACTGCTTTCTAATGCTTTTCTTACTTACTATACCTTTGTTCGGGTTCAATCTATTGATCTATCTTTTTCATAAAATTATACAGAAACTTCCTCTGGCCGGATGTTGTCACATTCTGACCATAGTTGCTCTTGAGAAGGCCTCTCACGATGCTTTCACATGGGCGATTCAAAAATATAAAAAAAGATTGTGCGCCGATTCATTCTGATCTTCGAGTTAGCTTACTTTTATGAAAATTCATTTTTCATATCTTTTAACATTGGCATAGTTATGTAGAGTATCTTCATAAATTTGAATTCTTCCTCTTTACGTATGTACCACAAGGTTGATTTAGTTGGCATAATTTGGAATTTTTCTGGAGGACAGCTTGAAATTTTAACCTTACAATATTAGTTGAGGTTTTTAAGCTGTTCTTTTTTTTTTCCTTAAATCTTTATTTACTCCTTGGCCTTTGCATACCAATGAGACATTAGCGAAATGGTTGGTAGAGTTGGAAGCTTCTATGATTTTGAACGTGTCTGCGAATGAGTTGCAGGTAAACTTGCTGCAGTCATAATAAAATAGTGGACATATATTTGGTAGGTTCACCGGGAACTGAATACTTCTATTGCTGGCTTGTACTTCGTAAACCGAGAAAATTGAGAGATTGCAGAATCAACTAGCTGAAAAGTTGGAGGTAAACTTGCTTTATTCAACATAAAAATAGTTGACATATATTTGGTAGGTTTACCTGAAATCTAAATACTTCTATTGCAGGCATGTACTTCGCAAAGTGAGCAAATTGAGAGATTGAAACATCAACTAGCTGAAAAGTTGCAAGTAAACTTGCTGCAATCATAATACAAATAGGGGACATATACTCGGTGGGTTTACAGAATCTGAATACTTCTATTGCAGGCCTATACTCAACAAAACGAGCAAAATGAGATATTGCAGCATCAGCTAGCTGCTGCCGATGAGAGATTGTAGGTAAACTTGCTGCAATAATAATAAAAATAGGGTTGCTTCAAATAAGTCTGCAGAGTGTATGTATGCTAATAAGTTAAATGATTGCATGGTGGTACCATGTGTTTGTGAATGAAAACCGTTTCTCGCGATTTTGCAATTTGGTGTGTGTAGGTGAGAAATGAATCTAAACCCTAAACAATGTACTCGCACGAATACTTTTGATTTGAGAGATCAATCGCATAATCCTCGCCTAAACCAAGAAATGACCGCTCCAGGATTGCTTTGGTCACAAAGTGAAGGAGAAGGGTTGGTCTTAGGGAGGGAAGCGAAGAAAGTGTTGAGACCGTAATAGTTGATTCCGGAAGTGTGGGAGTTTTGTGACTTGTATCGATGAAAGTTAAACTAGCTAGTTTGGATGAAAAAGTTATCGATGATTTCGTATGTTGTATTGTTCTCCCCGACCAAAACCTCGTCGTTCGGTGGAAATAGGTGAGACCTATTTATACAAGTCAAAGTGAAACGTACCACGGTCTCGTAGGAAGTGGAAACGATTGAGTGGTGGAAGAAAAGAGTAACGTGTAATCATTAGGGCGTTATGCTTCCATGATGAGGGAAGTGAATTCGTGTAACCTCCAGTTATTACGCTTCCATGAGGAAGGAAATCAATTTTTTACACCGTTTACTTTTCACCACCACTAATTATCCCACTTCATGACACTTTCTTGTAACGGGCGCATTACACGCCACACGCTGTAAACCGCCAGACCAATACCCTGATGAGCATCCCCTAGTTTATGACATATTTTGATGTCTCGAGTGTTTTCTTGGAAAACATGTATCACTTTGCTACGTGTGGCAAGTTAAAATCGAGAGGCTTGCCGCAGGTAAATAGCATGTGATGCTAGGCTTGTTTTGGCTAGTCGCCTAAAACTTGTTGCGAGCTTACCGGTTTGGTGGCGAACTTCGATGTCCGAGATCGCATCTTATGAATAAGGGTAGCCGTTGAATGTGGCTACCTTGTGTTGGCACCTGACAATGGCGCAGTGGCATTGCGGCATGACTTGTGCATGCCAGTGGCACGATGGTGCAAGTGGCGCTGGCGTAGCCATGGTCGTTGGGTTTAGGCGGTTAGTCGCCTAAGAGTTGCCACAAGTCCACGGCCCGGTAGCGAACTTGGATGGCCGAGATTGCATCTCATGAACAAAGATGGTCATTGATTATGGCCACATCTTGTTGTATAGCGAAGGGTGTCACCACATGCTAATGGCATGCCAATGGCGTAGCCGTGGCATAGCGATATGCCTGATGTTGCGGTATGGCCAAAGCTAAAAATTGGCTCCGTGGCAAAGTTAGGGTTTGGCCCATGGAAGAATTCGTCGTGGAAGAATTAGTGCTTGGCGTGGCCAAGGTGTCGTGGAAGAATTCGTCGTGGAAGAATTAGGGCTTGGCGTGGCCAAAGTGCCGTGGAAGAATTAGGCTTGGCGTGGCCAAGGTGCCGTGGAAGAATTAGGGCTTGGCGTGGCCAAGGCTTGGTTTTGGCGCCGTGATTCGGGACCCACATGTGGCGTGGCAACATTGGCCCCGTTGCCCGCCAATCCCATTACTCCGGAAACGCTATTTGGCGTTGGTAGCAATTTGCCCGAATTAGGGTTTGGCATGTCGAAACCCTAATTAGTGCACGTGGCATGCGGCTGCGGCATGGCGCTACTTTTGTGCAAACGACGCCATGGCTATGCCAAAGGAACTATGGCAAGGCCATAGTGTGGAAACGGCCATAGGAGTAGGAATTGCCGTGGGTGGCTATTTATGGCAGGTTGCCACGAAGTGGCATGTTTGCAGGTAGCATGTTATGAAGTTGGCATGTTGCGGTTGTCGCGGTAGAGTGGCGTGTTGGCATGCTATCGCGGTAGAGTGGCATGTTGGCATGCCGACCAATATGTTGTTGTGGTAGGGCGCGTTTGGCTTGTCGCCTTAGCAAGGTGGCGCGTCGAGTGTGTTTGGCCTTTAACCTATGGTGGCAAGTTTAGAGCAACTTGATTGGCCATAAATGGGGGCCGGCCAAACACAAGGCGCGACCACACTTCGGTGAGAGTGTGGCGGCTTTGGCGCATTCCCGATTGGTCGATTAGAAGTTGGGCCGATAAATGGGCCCATCCTCAACTTGTGTGCGTGTGGCGAGTTTAAAGCGACCCGATTGGTCGAGAGAAATAGGGTCGGGGCGTGGCTAATGGCGCTAGCTTGCCTAAGGCATAGCCACGCCTCTCTTTCTTCACGTGGCTCCTGTTTCCTTATTCTCAGGCGAGGTTCTCGCACCCGCTAATCCATGGCGGACTAACTACTTAGGCTTAATTTTTGACAAGCAAGGTCCTGGTACATTACGCGAGGCGCGAAACCCTAACTTATGTAAGTTAGTCGGGACGATTGATTGAGTTTTTATGTGTTGACACAGAAGTTCTTTTAAGCTCATTTCCGAGAGCGGCATGGTTTTCCGCGTCGAATACCTTATGCAAAGACCTTATCCTTGATACTTGGAGATTCGTGATACTCACTGCGAGTGAACACAAATCGTCATGCCATATCAACATTAAGGGTTCAAATAGGAGAACATAGCATAAAAGGGATTCGAGGAACTTATATTAAGTGAATATACGTGAGGCGCCAAAATTCACAACATCCGGGATGGTTGCTACATTCGCCGGTCACCGGATAAATTTCATGTAAGTGTATTGAGCGGCTCAATAAGTATGCCAAAGGGAGAGCTTAGCACACGTGGCTCTGTTTCCTTGCAGAGTGACGTCACATTAGATGCAAGGTTTTACGATTTTAACCATAATCTAAAAACCACCATAAACATTAAGTCCCCGCTTAGCTCGGAACAAAGGCATTGTTGCGGGGTAAGTATGAGATGGTGACAAACGAGGATAAAACATTAGAGCATGGCTCCTCGTTGAACCCACCAAGCGTTGGTATGTCAAGTTTGGTTGTCATATTTTAGTGAATCAAAACTCATGTTAAGAGTCTCTTGATTATGTACTAGAGTTAACTTCGTATAGGTTAGCTTGAAAGTATTAGGATATGAGACATTACAAGTATTGCGAAGACTTGAAGATGTGAAGAAGCAAGGAGCTACAACGACAACAATCATCCTTCCACTTGAGGTTAGTGATATTTGACTTGAACCTGTTTCACTCCCTAACGTATCTTCAAGTCGTGCATATTGAAAACATAACTCAAGCATATTTGAACTTTATATAGACATAGTATTAAGGAATACAATACGAGGTTTATTGCTTAACCATTAAACTTTGTAGATAAGACATCGCCATAATCATTTGAATGCTATTGTGATTATGTATGGGTATGAGGTAAGGATTTCATCCTAGGAACAATGTTTACATGTGTTCTAAGGAAGTAAGTTCATAAACTTGTTTGTGAACCAAATAGGAAATTGCCGGTGTGTTATTGGTTTTGTTATTCATTGCATATCTTATGAACAACCAATATGTGTGATAGAGTATAACCGCTCACAACTTGTTGTGTTCTTGGTAGAACCGTTCACAAACGCCCCGACTTATGTATTGGTATAACTTTTATTAGTAAACCGATCTTAAGTAATCACACTACTATGATCGGATTTTGTATGTCCGACCTTGTAAGGGGAAAGGGAACCGATCCTTGTAAGGGAAAGGGAATCGATCCTAGTAAGGGAAAGGGAACCGATCCTAGTAAGGGGTGCAGTACATCAAAGGGAACCGATCCTTGTATAGGGTGCAACAAGGTTTATAATAGAAATGGGAACCGATCCTATGGACATGTGCAACACATATAAGTTAGATACCATATATATGTGAGGAACCGATCCTAGTACCTAGTCAACCGAACTTTTGGGAACCTAGTGTGACTATGCACATTACTCACATGGAGGTAGAACCGAAACTTGTTTTGTAGAAACCATAAACCCATGATTGTGATTGAATGTTGGTTTGATCAATCACATAGTTCTTGAAAGCGGATGAACCAATTCTAAACTTGTTTGGAAGTGTGGCAAACTGTTTCAAGGTTGTAAGTATGAAAGAGAACTTACAAAGTTAAGATGTCGACAAACTTTGAACACTTGGCCGTGAATGTTTATGTCTATAATTGTTCAAAGATATTCCTTAACGGCTAAGGGAAGCGAATACCATGATCGAAACATAAGTAAGTTAAGAATCTTTTTTAATTAAGGTTATTAATTTCATTTTGTAGGAAATTAAGGCATTAGTAATGTGCATTTACTAATTAGATTTTCCGAGAGATTTCGATCGTTATTTTTGGACAAAGCATTTCCAGGAATTATGAAAACCGAATCGGCTTTTATGAATATCTTGAGAATATTTTCGGTTTTGGAAATTCCTTGGTGTCCAAACTTCCTTGTTTATAAATACACGAAGTTTGCCTTTCTAGCAAACTAATTCTTCGTAACAACATATTTACTCTTTTGTTGTTGTTACTTTAGTGTAGCCGCCTATTCTTGAGAGGAGAGTAACCTAATTAGGGCAAAATCTCTTACAACCTTTCAGTTTAAAGTCTTCTTTGGTATTGAGAAGCTCTAGCGCGACCCGTTGGTTGGAAACTAGATAATTGCGATTTATCTTTGTTTTCGATTGATTTGATTTACTAACGGTGGTTGAAATCGATTGCACCTAGTTTGTTTATTCTTGAGAATCTTCTCTTCTCGATATAAGATTCAATCAAACTATTTCGTAGTTTCGACAGGATCTTTAGACCGTTGTTAGTTCTAAAGACGATCTTGTGATAATCCATTGTTACTGCACTCCTTTGTGCGTGATTGATCACAAGATATTCAAGTGATTGTGTGCGAGTTTTTTATTGAAGATTTAAGAAGATTTGAAGAAGACAAAGAAGATATTGAAGATATGACTTGGGTTTTATAATCTTTGGTGTGCACAATACTTGTTTGGGTAAAGAGCATCCAATTAATAATCGGTTTATCCTTGTGGTAGATTGGATTGATTAATTGAGTAGATCGGGCATCAATACGTTTCCTTGTGATTAGAGGTATTGATTGGCTTAATCTTAAATGATTACCTTTGGCCGATTGAACATAAGATAGATCTAAGGACCCGATTAAGGATTTTATGTTAAGATAAACAAAGAGCCTTTGTCCGACTCATATCACTTGGTTGAATAGAGTTGATACCAAACAGATTTGTTGTTCCTTTACCGTTTGGAATACAAACCAAAGGAATTGTTCCAAGTACGTGACTTATTCACAAGTCTGAGGCGTGGGAATACAGATTTAAACTAAGTGAACTATAGGGTTAGTTGTGGTCTCAACTATACGAAGTTAGGTGTAATTTTGTATAGCGGCTTAATCCTGAGAATATTCAATTCTGGACAAGGTCCCAGGGCTTTTCTGCATTTGCGGTTTCCTCGTTAACAAAATCTTTCTGTGTCATTTACTTTTATTTTCCGCATTATAATTGTTTTATTATAATCAAAGTAAATCACACAAACGTTAATTCCTATTTACTTGATAAGCAATCCTATTGTGTTTGGTTAAGTCCGAACCTTTGTATCAAGTAAACATACTTCGTTGTTGTATTTTCTCGATCTCGTATCCATGTACGATCACACGAAGTGTGAAACGGTTAGTTGTATTGTCTCGACTCGGTCCATAGACAATCACTTTCGGAGAAAGGACTTATAGGTAGGAAAAGTTTTAGCTTGAGGTATATTTGGGTACCCTCGCCTTTTCAAAATCGAAATAACAAGTCATGAAGAGATTTTCGTGAAGATTTGGCTAACCTTTGTCGAGGCACGAAGAATCT
>JAJJWW010009327.1:0-96732 GCA_023531295.1 Papaver armeniacum | reverse complement strand
ATGTTATGGATTCATTGGCACAACAAATGTTTGAATTAAACGGTGATGATGCTTTGGAAACCGTGTTAACTACATCCATGGATAATGGTGTAGAGTGTGGTAATGAAGTCAAGGAAGCCCTTGGTGATCTTAATTCACTACAAGGATGCCTTTGGAAACTCATAATATCTCTTTTATTTCTTTACCATGCAAAGATGAAAAGCTTGTACCTTCAATTGTTAAATCTCCAATTTTAGAATTGAAACCTCTTCCCACCACCTAAAGTACTTGTACTTGGGTGATAATGAAGAGTTACCTATGATTGTTTCTAACAAGCTTAGTGATTTACAGGAGCAAAAACTTCTAAGGGTGCTAAGGAAGTACAAGACGGCCATAGGATGGACAATTGCCGATATCAAGGGTATAAGCCCTACCGTTTGTATGCACAAAATTCATTTGGAGGATGATGCAAAGCCTAAAAGGGAAGCGCAACGTCGTTTGAATCCTCCCATGATGGAAGTTGTGAAAAAGGAGATACTCAAGCTTTTGGATGTCGGTGTTATCTACCCCATATCCGATAGCAAGTGGGTGAGTCCGGTACAAGTAGTACCAAAGAAATCGGAGTGTGACAAAGTGGTGGAGAATTATAAGAACGAACTTGTCCCAACTTCGTGTGTGCAAACCTAGGTTGGAGGGTTTGTATTGATTACAGGAAATTGAATGCCACCACTAGAAAAGATCACTTTCCATTACCTTTTATTGATCAAATGCTTGAACGTTTAGTGGACACTCTTACTATTGCTTTCTTGATGGCTATTCGAGTTATAATCAGATTGTGATAGCAGGAGGACCAAGAGAAAACCACTTTCACTTGTCCTTTCGGTACTTTTGCTTATAGAAGGATGCCTTTTGGCTTATGCAATGCTCCGGCTACCTTTCAAAGGTGTATGGTAAGTATCTTTTCGGAATATGTTGAAAACATAATCGAAGTGTTCATGGATGACTTTAGTGTCTTTGGTGATTCATTTGACCTTTGCTTGAACAACTTGTCTCTAATCCTTGAACGATGTGTTGAAACAAATCTTGTGCTAAATTGGGAAAAGTGCCATTTCATGGTAACTCATGGCATAGTTTTTAGGCCATATAATATCTTCTAAAGGCTTGGAAGTCGATAAATCTAAGATAGACCTTATTCGTGCTCTAACCCCTCCCACTACGGTGAGGGAGATACGTTCTTTTCTTGGTCATGCAGGTTTCTATCGTAGATTCATCAAGGACTTTTCCAAGATAGCATCACCACTTTGTAATTTATTGCAAAAAGATGTGGTTTTTAACTTCGATGAGAAATGTATGGTGGCATTCAATCGTTTGAAAGAACTTTTGATTTCAGCCCCTATCATTAAACCACCGGATTGGAGTAAGCCTTTTGAGCTCATGTGTGATGCAAGTGACTATGCGGTTGGTGCGGTGCTTGGGCAACGTGTGGGGAAGCTTCCTCATGCTATCTATTATGCTTCTAGAACGTTAAATGGGGCCCAACAAAACTACACAACCACGGAAAAAGAGTTATTAGCCATTGTTTTTGCTTTAGAAAAGTTTCGCTCTTATCTAATTGGTACAAAAGTTGTTGTCTTTTCTCGATCATGCAAGACTTAGATACTTGCTTACAAAGAAAGAGGCGAAACCGAGGCTCATACGATGGATATTACTCTTGCAAGAGTTTGATATTGAAATCAAAGACAAGAAAGGAATTGAGAACACCGTTGCGTATCATTTGAGCCGACTTGATGTGGACAAGGAGACTATCCCGTTGCGTGAGAGTTTCCCGAATGAGAAACTTTTCTCAATTGCCTTTGGAGAACCATGGTATGCCGATATTGTCAATTACTTAGTTTCTAAACAAATCCCAAAGAACTTGTCTCGTGCTGAGAGGGACAAACTTAAGAGGTTAGGGAACCAATACATATGGGATGATCCATACTTATGGAAACATGGTAGTGACCAAGTAATACGAAGGTGCGTTCCCAGAATCAATTTAATTCTATCTTGTCTTTTTGTCACTCTTATGCTTGCGGAGGACATTTTGGGAGTAAGAGAACCGCGCACAAGGTACTTGAAAGTGGTTTTTATTGGCCAACTTTGTTTAAGGATGCACATATATTTTGTACAACTTGTGATAGGTGCCAAAGAACCGGCAATCTATGTGCTCGAAATCAAATGCCACAAACTTATATTCAATTTATTGAAGTTTTTGATGTATGGGGTATTGATTTTATGGGTCCTTTTGTCAACTCCCATGGGAATTTTTATATCTTACTTGCGGTTGATTATGTCTCGAAATGGGTGGAAGCTAAGGCCACCCCTACTAATGATTCTAAAGTGGTTTCAGATTTTGTGCAAGCTAATATTTTTGCAAGTTTTGGAATTCCAAGAGCCATAATTAGCGATGGGGGTTCTCACTTCAAAAACAGGATTTTACAAAGCTTGTTGATGAGGTACAATGTGTCGCACAAGATTGCAACACCTTATCATCCCCAAACCAATGGTCAAGCCGAGGTGTCTAATCGGGAGGTGAAATCTATTCTAGAAAAGACGGTGAACCCAACAAGGAAAGATTGGAGCATGCGACTTAATGATGCTTTGTGGGCGTATAGAACCGCATATAAAACACCTATTGGGATGTCTCCCTTTAGGCTTGTGTATGGTAAACCTTGTCACTTACCCGTGGAAATTGAGCATAAGGCGTTTTGGGCTATTAAGCAATGCAACATGGAGATGGATGGGGTGGAAAGCAAAAGGAAGTTACAACTCCAAGAGCTAGAGGAGCTTCGCAATGATGCATTTGAAAGTTCACGCATTTACAAAGAAAAAAGCGAAAGCATTTCATGATAACATGATTTCTAGGTAACAATTTTGCATTGGGCGTAAAGTGCTTTTGTTTAATTCTCGCTTGCATTTATTTCGGGTAAATGAAGGTCACGATGGATCGGACCTTTTATTGTTACTAATGTGTTTTCTCATGGTGCGGTGGAAATTCGTAGATAGCTACGGGGAAAGAACTTAAAGTTAATGGGCACCGGTTGAAACCATATTATGAGAATTTCACTTCCGAAGTGGTGGAAGGAGTTAACTTTGTGGATGTACTCCCTCGGAGGAGTCATAGAAAGCAAGGAGATAGTCGGGTGACGACTTTAAACCAAGCGCTAATTGGGAGGCAACCCAAAGGATGAGTATTTCTTGTCTTGTATTTATTTCTTGTCTTGTTTTTAGTTTTTCTTGTTTTGTTTTTACTTTATTTTTTTCTGATTTCTTATTAGGATTTCCCACCTTGACTTACTTTGGACGATTCAATTTACATTGAGGACAATGTAAAGTTTAAGTGTGGGGGAGTGGTTTTGCGTTGTAAATTTTTGAAAATTTTCAACTTTTGTGTAAACTAGTGAATAAGAAACCTCCGACTTGTAGTTAGTTTAGAGTCACATAGTATACATGTCGCTAAGATTACATCGAGATTCTCATACTAGTGACTGAACTTAGAGATGACAGAGAACATGATCGGGTTTCTTAATTGTATGAGAGTTAAAGTTGGATTTAACCATGCCAGTGGCAAATAAGGTGCAGATCAATTCGGTATTAGAGTAGTGATCCCCTATAGTGGAGACTACCCATGTTACATAATGTGAGGCACCGACCTTCAATTCTTTGTACCTGTCTAAATTTGTGCTTTTAGAGTGTGTGTCACCGTACGTAAATTCCGGGCAGAATGGTGAGCTGTCCAATTTCCCACCATAGAAGCACTATTTTGATATCTTGAGTGCTATTTTTATCAACCATGTTGGTGACATCGAATTGCTAACTTACATACCACTTGTAATCTTGTTCGCAGTTAGCACCATCCACCTTATCTCTCTTTACACCAACAGGTCCATAGAAACACCATCATCATCAACAAGAGGAGCATCACAAATTCGAAGGAAAGTTGAACACGTTCGAGGTTTACAAGCAACGGTACAAAAATTGAGCAGATTTCATATTTAAGTAAAGCAACAAGACAGGGAGCAGAATTTTTATAAGTTGAAGACTATTGTACAAGAGCGAAAATTATCAAGGATGAGAGTTCGAGAAGTTTATGATATCAAGACATAAAGTACTTACACCATGGCATTGTACTTACATTTTTTATTTTATTTGTATTTTACTTTCTCTTGTCTTAAAAAAAAAAAAAAAAAAAAAAAAAAAAAAGAGAAAATTTTTAGGTTTGTTAATAGTTTTTATTATTTTGTTTTGTTTTTATTTTTTATTTGTTTTATTTCTTATAAAAAAAAGTAAAAAAAAAAAAAAAAAAAAAAAAAGAAAATTAGAAAAAGAAAAAGTAAAAATATATATATATATATTTTATTTTGGGTTTGTATAGTTCGTTTTTATTTTTGTATTCTTTCAATAAAGCCTATGGAAAGAAGGAATATCTATAATGAAGTTTCAACCGACAAGGAATTTGAGGGAAAGAATCATATTGTCGAGATTCTACGAAGTTCAAGAGTTATCATCAAGAGTTGAAGACCGAAGACGAAGATAAAGACACCGATAGAAGACCGAAGACGTTTCTATGGATGTTGTGAGAGTGGTGCTAGCTGCACGCCGAACAGATAACGAGGTAAGTAAGCATATTCCCACCTTCGTTAAATGGTTGATTTCCTTTCGAAGAGATCGTCAGAAAAATGGGTTTTCAAAAAAATATATAAAAGCTGTGGGTTTTTAAAAAATATTTCGGAGGGTTTTGCCTTCCTACCATTCAACGTGTCGCAGTATTCTCTCTTCATTCCTACCTGGACACATGTGTGACCCATAAAAAGTCATTTATTATTGAGAACAATATCATAAAACCCTTTCTTGTGAGGCGAGTCGAGACTTTCGATCACTCCGAACCCGAATTTATGTCGAGAAGGGATGGTTATCTCTCTCTCAACTTCTAAGAATGAGATTGTGTTCATTTATGTGTCTAACTTCTTATGACTAGTGTGCAGAATCTCTATGTCTTCTTAACGCGTTGGATGCTATCATTACGGAGAACTAGTAAGTTGGAAATAGGTTTTGTGGGTATATCTCTAGTAAACCCTCACGAGACTATAATTCGTCCACTAGGGATACCTAGGGGTTTAAAAGATTGTTATTTATGCTAAAAGTGACCGTAGCCTCGACGACACGGAGTTGTTGTATTTTATTATTTTGGTTTGATTTGCTCGAGGACTAGCAAAGTCTAAGTGTGGGGGAATCTGATAAGTGTCTAAAACACCTAATTTACTATCTAGTAGTTACGCTTTCTTTGCTATTTTTCTTGTGAATTATGTACTTTACATGAGTTTTTGAGTTATTAGGTACTGGAGTCGCACGGAGGAAAAGAAGCGGAAATCACCCAAATTGAGCCAAAGGGAAAAATTGTCATTTCGGGGCGAACACTAACGGAGCCCGATCAAGGTTAAGGGGCAACTCTTTTGGAGGAGTGCTAAAGACAGACCCGGCGAGGATAAGGGTTTAGAAAATTGGTTAACCCTTATCACAAGTGCCGAAAGTACCAATATCCTCCCCAAGTTTATCCAACCCTAAATCGAGAAAGAAGTTTTTCTTTCTCAATTATTTTCTCATTTCATTTTCCACCAAGTAAAGATGAGAGAATCATGGTCGCTTGCCTAGAGAGTTGGAGAAATTCAGAGTGGGAGAAGAAGTTGACGGTAGATCGATGAAGAGGCTGCTGTGAGAGTTCAATGGAGAGGGAGATGGCGAATTGTGTAATTGCCTCTGTTGATGCTCAAATGAAGATCGGCTGAAGAAATTGAGAAGAAAATTGATTTGATTTTGTTGTGATGCTTTGGTGTCGTCGCGTTAATGGGTCTCACGATAGGGTTGAGTTGAGACGAGAATTCCGAGAAGATGAACTCGATGAAGAATGATGGGAAATGAGATTTGATCCAAGAGAAATCGGGGTTTTGTTAAATACGATCGATTGAAGAATCTGGTAATTGTTCTTCTTTGTGATGGGTTCGATTGTGATGGTTCGATTTGTGATGGGTTTTATGGGTTTGTGGAAGGTGAACTCGAGAATAAATCTGTGAGGGGTCTGGTGAAGTAATTGAGCTGCAGATCGAGAACAAATAGTTCCAGGGGTTTTGAGAAGTGATTGCAGGTAGTGGTGCAGCCACTGTTAAGAAGATGCGTATTACTGGGAGCTGGTTGCTCTGAAGTTGTAGCTCAGATGGAGTTGAAGCAATGGCTTGAGATAGTTGCAATGGTTTGATCCAAGGAGCGATTCTGAGATGGGGTTAGACACTGTAATGAGATTATGAAATTGCATTACAGTGGAGTGAGTCGTAGAAGTCATTGCAGTGCACTTGGGAAGTGATGGTGCAATTAAAGGACTGAGCCAGGGAATTGGTAATGAAGCTGCAGTGGTCAAAGCTATGGAGTAGGGCCTTTGGTGAAGTGCAACTCGGATGGTCTCTCGGTGGAGTCTCATGGTGCGGATGGAATGCGAGTTCTTCTTTGTTGGGTTTGAGCTTCAAGGCTCGGAAAGGCTGTGATAGAAGCATTGAGCCGTACAAGGAATGGCAGGAGATAGCTCGGTGGGACCGATGTGCAAGAGATGAAATTGAGATGGCAAATGAGCCGCAATTGATGCTGATGCTTTGGTGGTGAAGATTTAATGGGTTCGAAGTTAGAATGGACAAATTAAGCTCAGATGAAGTGCACCGACAATGGCCAGTGGTGATCTTTGTTAGTTGAAAGAGGCTATGACAGATGGTGCTAGGTATGGTTGTGCTGGTAAGAACAAATACAGATGCAGGTGGTAATGGCTATGGAGATTGCAGGAAATTGCAGGTTTGAGCATGAGAATGGTTTGAATGATCTTGTGCTGAGATGTATGTCTAGGCTATACTTGTACATGTGTGAATTGCAAGGGGGATGGTTTTGTTGTGGCGTATTACAAGTGGATCAATATAGAGCTGAGTCACTCTGAATTGCAGGTGAGATGGAGATGGTGGTTTTTATCATTCAGGTGCTGGTGCTATTGTGCAGGCAAATGAGCTGAATTGAAGTTGCTGGTTTAGGTGGAATGAGTTGCTTGATTGTTTTGTGAATGAGATATGCAGGCACACGAGATTACTGGGATTTGTGTTGGTGGTGGTCATTGTGGAGAATAGAAGCTGGTGATGCCATTTAAGATGATGAGTTTAGATGAATGGTAGGAATTTGTGGTGTTGAGCCTAGAGTTGCAGTCAAGGCAGTGGAGCTGTTGATAATGCAGCTGAGATGTGTTGTTGTTGAGCTCAATATGAGATGGTGTTTGAACTAGTCAATGGGAGTTGCAGGATTGAACTTAATGGAGCTGATTGCAGCATGGCCGGTGATGAAATTGCAAGGAGAAGGTGGTGTAGTTCAGTTTATGTTGCATCTGTTGTAGCTGGGTGCGCAGCTAAAGGTTGTGAGATTGTAGGTTATGGTGATAAGGCTACATGACAGATTGTAAGGTTGCAGAGCTGAAGTGCAAGTTGGTGATGCACAATGATTGTGCTGCAGAAGTTCAGACCTGCAATGGCTCATGCCAAGTCTAGTCAGACCAGTCAGACCTGATTCCATCTGACTCCACCCTGACTCAGGTCTGACTTTGAGTTGAGTCATCTGACACCTGACTCGGTGCTTGACCGAATTGACCCGCCGAGCTGACTAGTTGACCCGTTGACCGGTGACCGGGTGGACTTTGCCGGTCACCTGAGATGCTTTCCGGCGAACCTTCCGGCCAAGTTCCGGCCATAATACCAGATTTTCGGCGACCACTTTTGGGACATATTTTCTACATGGGTTTCTCTCTCTTATGGGCTTGGTGGATTTTCATCTATTGGACTTTGAAGACTAGACCTAATTTTAGAAGTTGGAGAAAAGCTATAAAAGGGAAAGTCTTCTACAACTTAAAGATTATCATATATCTTATTCTTGGAACTTTGGAGAGCCGGTTTTGTTTACGCTTCTAGGGTTTGCTTTTGTTCATCTTCATCTTCTTCTTTTCAATTATTATTATTATGATGAACTCCATATCTATGAGTAGCTAAACACATATTATTGGTTATGGGATAAAAGTTGATTTCTCAATATGTTATATGATTCAATGAATTAGTTTTGTCTCAATATTTTATTGTTTGTGGTTCACAATTAATAGTGTTACATGATTTGATAGTTTGTTTGGTTGAGTCCTAATCAATCCGATTTACATTCATCTCTAGAGCTATATTAGGGTTTTCAATATGAAAAAGTTGTTTATCCCTGATTCTAAGTAGCATAATTGTGGGTAGTGCTTGTAGTGATATATCCTACTAGTCACAAGTGAATCATAACTTTTGTTAAAACGTTTAGTGCTTTTACACATTCGTTTGCATTGATTAGTCTTATTCCATAGAACTTATTGCTTTTAGGGAGTTAAATCTAATTGTGCTTTTACACTTTAGGTTGCTTTCTAAGAAGAATTCACATATGCATCTTTTAATGTGGTTGTGATGAAATCAGGGAATTAACGGGTTATACTTGCGATCAAGGTATCCTATGACTTTTAGTAAATACGAGATTAAATTACCAATTCTAATCATTGATGAAAATACATGTTTGTGAATGATACTATCCCATGACCGATATCTTCTCCTTATTGATTATTCCAACTATTTGCTTCGCTTTATTTTGTTTTTACTTTAGTATTTCGTTTAAACAACAAACATCCCCCCTTGGTTACCTTAGAAACTGAAAATTGCATAACAACAATTGCCTCTCTGTGGATACGAACTCTTCCTTACCTTGTACTTCATTTAAATTTAGTGAGTAAGAAAGTGAAATTATTTTTGACGGATTGACAACCGATCACCGCTCCCCGGCAGCGGCGCTAAAATTTGATGCGTGTCGTAACCATAACAAATTAATTAAGATATTTCCCACTAATTAAATAAATAATATAGCGGTAGTAAGGATCGTTCCCACAGAGAGCTGTGTAATTGATAGGTTATTTAGTTCAGCAAAATAAGATAAAACACAAAGGGGGATTGTTTTAAAGTGAAATAAAAAGAATAACAAATAAAAGAAAGATATGATCAAGGAATCCTTCGCCGTTACCAAGCGATAACTGTATTAGTATACTTATCTATCTTCGTTAGAACCATTCATCACCAACCGTAGGAAAGCATCTAGCTCAAGACTATCCTCAAAACTCCTTTTACCACCACGGATACGGAAGCTCTCCAATATCGATTCTATCCAACCGAACCACCAAGTAGTAGCTCACTCAAGGTGTAATCCGATCGAACGCTTAGGCTTTGTGAATTAGGTTGATCCCAGTAGTTAAACTCTTAGCTCAAGGTCCACTTGCCGGTGTTGTATTCACCCGCAATTGCTCCACGTAATCCTCTGCAAGGTATTGCGATTTCTACTTGTGTATGAATTATTCGACGATTACTTATCTCCTAACCCAATACTAGCAATAGAACAATTAATAGACTAATCTAGTATGCATCCCAAATCAATCTAAGAATCACTCATAAAATTAGATGTAGTGAAAAAAAACGATAACATGATTAAAACTCATAACAAACTTGTATAATAATAAAGCTTCACGCTAGAACATTGAATTCATCCTTAATCAATAAAGTTTAGTCTCAGAAACGATCATAACCATCCAATTTCACCAGCATGACTGGATGGCCCAGATCGAATCCATAACCCTCAAGCAGGTATTGAAGTATTCACCACCGACCCAATGCGGTCCCCGCATGGTCGGCCTCCCAAGAGGGAAGCAACGCTTACCCCAGTTTACCCAAAACAACATGGACGTGAAACCCTAAACTAGGGTTACGGCACATTACGTGTGTCGCAAATCAGTCTCAACCATCCATCTTCGCAGGCATAGTGGAGGGTGTAGATGTAGATTCAAAGGGTCCAGAACATATCAACACAAACAGTGTGGGCCCGCCTACATACCTGACCGACCGATCAAGACCAACTATGTTTGGTCGTCTGCAACCCGTGCGCCCAAACAAGGGGTGACACACGGCCAAAGAAAACCCTAATTGGGGTTTGCGGCATCTTCCATATGTTGCAAATCAATCACGAGCGTCCATCTTCTCCTCTGCTCGGATGAAGGGTCCAGAATAGACTAAGCAGGTCCGGTAAGTATCAACATGATCACTGCGGGCCCACCTATCTCCACACCCGATCGGCCAAGACTAAACTTGGCTGTACACCTCGATTCGCACGCCCAAACCAGGCGTGGTCGCACCTCCTAATCGTAAACTGATCTCGACCACTCAACTTCTCCGGACAAATTGAGTGGCTTAGATCACGTTTCTATGAGGCAATGAAGTACAGGCGTGAACACCGGCCTACCACCCACACGCCGAATCAATCGGCCGGGACCGACCAGGCTTGGTCGTCTTGAAACGCGCGCCCGAAGTGGGCATGATGCGCGGCTTTTGAGGCACCAGATTTACATTTGAAAATCGATCTCAACCGCTCCTCTTTGCTTGGGTCAAATTGAGTGGCCTAGATCGCACCTTCATGAGACAGTGAGGTACAGGGCGTGTACACCGGCATGCCGTCCACATGCATGCCCTACCTGGGTCCTTTCCAAAACACCTCCCATGCTTGGTTTCGACCAAGTCAAGAGTGATGCCTGCGCACCTCTTCAAAAGCCCTAAAACTTCATCAACGGTCGCAGATGAGTGTCACAGATCATCTCATCCGTCCAACTCTACCAGCTTGGTCAAGCAGCCCTGGTTAGGAGTTAAGAGACCAGCAAGGCGTCACCACAATCATCGTCCACCACTCTTCCACATGGAGTGATCGGTCAAGTCAGGGCTTACCTGTATAGCCTCCAAACGATCACTCGAAGATGGCTTGACATGATGTTATTTTAAGACGCTTAAATTCGTGACTTACTCCGGTAAGCCTTAAAAACAAAGAATGCTTCATACATGCTTAATATACTCGATGCAGACTGCGTAGAATACACACGATACTTCACAAGTATCGACTTCCTAAATAATTTAGTTATTTAGTCTAGCATTACATGCTACTTTACGTGGGTCCCACGATCCACACACTCGAGACATCAATCATGTCACAAACTAGGGGATACATACCGGGGTGCTGGTCGGCGGTTTACGGCGTGCGGCGTGCAACGCGCCATCACAAGAACGTGTCGGGGAAGTCATGGACGGTTAGAGATACGGGAGAAGTGGGCAAGACGGTCGTGTAACACCTACACACAACTCCACTACTCCATCACTCCACTTCCTCCACTTCCCACGAGAGACGTGAATAAGGCTCAAATGACTTGTATAAATAGGTTCTCCTCCTATTTCAAACAACGAACAAGTCAAGACAAGACGAAACCAAGTGTTAATACAAAACGTATTCAAACACTCAAAGCCCGCTTGCATCAATCGTAAGCTTGCTCACCTTTCTGTTACAAGTCATAAACAAGCCTATACCTTCACAATCTCAACACCTTCTTCGCTTCCCTCCCTAAGATCAACCCCATCTCCTTCACTTTGTGACTGAAACAAGTCTGGAACGGCCATTTCTTGGTTTAGGCCAGAGTTGTACAGATTGATTTCTCAAATCACAAGCACTCATCGCGCATTGCATTTTTTTAGGGTTTAGATTCATTCCTCATCCACACACCCCAAATTACCAAATCCGGCAGGAATAGTTTTCACCCATAAACAGTACCCTGGTCTTGTAGGAAGTGGAAACGATTGAGTGGTGGAAGAATAGAGTAACGTGTAACCGTCAGACATTATGCTTCCATCATGAGGGAAGTGAATTCGTGTAACCGCCAGTCATTACGCTTCCATGATGAAGGAAATAAATTGTTTACACCGTTACTTTTCACCACCACTAATTTTCATACTTCATGACACTTTCTTGTAACGGGCGCATTGCACGCCGCACGCTATAAACCGCCAGACCAATACCCTGATGAGTATCCCCCAGTTTGTGACATGTTTGATGTCTCGAGTGTTTCCGTGGAAAACGTGTAGCAGGTTGCTATGTGTGGCAAGTCAAAGTCAAAAGACTTTGCCATAGGAAAATAGCATGTGATGTTATTAGGCTTGCCTTGGTCGGCCGCCTAAAACTTTCACTAGTCCGTCAGTTTGGTGGCGAACTTGAATGGCTGAGATTACATCTCATGAGGAAGGGTAGCCGTTGATTATGGCCACATCTTTGTTGTGTAACAAAGTAGCGCCATTAGCATAGTGGCATCTGGCGTAGCCGTGGCGTGGCGGGTTTCCTAGGACTTGCCGCAAGCCCGTCAGTTCAGTGGCGAACTTGGATGGCTGAGATTGCATCTCATGAGGAAGAGTTGCCATTGATTGTGGCCGCATGTTGTTGTATAGCGAAGTGAAGCCCGGTGGAGCCATGGAATAGCGGCATGCTATTGGGGTAGCAGAGGCATAGCGACATGCTAGTAGCCGTGGCATAGCGGCATGCCAGTGGCGTGGCATAGCGGCATGCCAATGGCGTTGTGGCATGGCCATGCCTGTGGCGTTGTAGCATGGCCAAAGCTAAGGTTTGGCTCCGTGGCCAATATTTGGGCTTGGCGGCGTGGCCAAGGCTAGGATTTGGCGTCATGGTAAGAATTAGGGCTTGGCGGCTTGGCCAAGGCTAGGTTTTGGCGCCGTGGTAAGAATTAGGGCTTGGTGGCGTGGCCAAGGCTAGGTTTTGGCGTCGTGGTAAGAATTAGGGCTTGGCGGCGTGACCAAGGCTAGGATTTGGCGCCGTGGTAAGAATTCGGGCTTGGCGGCGTGGCCAAGGCTAGGTTTTGGCACCATGGCCAAAATTAGGGCTTGGCGGTGTGGCCAAGTGTTGATGGTGGATTTTCGTTTAAGGTTAAATTTGTAAAAAACCGAAAAAATCATGCGCTGACATCTTTAAAAGATAAAGCCATTTATAAGTGTTGGATACTCCCTCACTTAATTCACCAAGAGTGGAGCATGTGGCAACAATCCCATTCTGTGAATACATGAAATTCCTCCAGGTTGGAGCATGTGGCAACAATCCCTTCCTGTGAATTTCATATCAGCCTTGTATTTCCAAGTACTCATTATCGGTGTGGCATGACGACCGAGTGTTACTCTTACGGAATAACACGAACCTCCAAGCACTATAATGAAACCATGTACGAAACACCCGTATGTGGCTGATTCTCGGTGTGTTATACTAGCCCGAGCCTCTCGGTGTGTTATACTAGCCCGACCGAGCTCCTCTCGGTGTGTTATACTAGCCCGATTGAGCATCCTGGACTGACCGTATCGGTCAGGATATGATCGATCGCAGTCATCCAACTCCATAAGTATGATTGGATGACCCCGGATCAATTCCATCACCCCCAAGCAAGTATGGAATACCCACGGCCGACCCCGCATGGTCGGTCATTGGCCTAGCCTGCCAAGAAACCGTTCATACCAAGCATTATGGACGGAAAACCCTAAATTAGGGTTTGCGGCATATTACATGTGTCGCAAAACAGTCTCAACCATCCATCTTCGCAGGTATAGATGGAGGGTGTAGATGTAAATTTAAAGGGCCCAGAGCATGTCAACACGATCACCGTGGGACCGCCTACACACTTAACCAATCGGTCAAGACCAACAATGTTTGGCCGTGACAAAATCATCACCCAAACAAGGAGTGGCGCACGGCTTTTGAAAGCCAAAATTAGGGTTTCAAATCATCACGTGCGTCCATCTTCTCCGGCACGAATGGAGGGTCACAGATTAGATTAAGCAAGGGCCGGTCATACCAGCATGACCACCGTGGGCTCATCTACCTCCTCATGCGATCGACCAAGGCATCCCATGCCCGGCTAATCCAAAACGCCCGCCCAAACATGCGTGGTTACACTTCCCAAATTGCAAACTGATCTCGACCACTCAACTTCACCGGATGATTTGAATGGCTTAGATCACGTTTTCATGGGATAGTCAGGTATAGGCATGATCACCAGCCTGCCATCTTCCCGTCAAACCCATCGACCAAGACCGACCAAGATGTGTCGTCTTGAAACGCATGCCCGAACTAGGGATCTCACGCCGGTTTCCAACTCCTTTGCGGCAACAGATTTCTGCCGCAAACCGATCTCAACCACTCAACTTTACCGGTTAAATTGAGTGGCCTAGATCACGCCTCCATGGGACGGTGAGGTGTAGGCGTGTACACCGGCATGTCGTCTACACACATGCCCGGTCGGTCCTCTCCAAATCCCTTTCCATGCTTGGTTTCGACCAAGTCAAGAGTGATGCTTGCGCACCTCTTCAAAAACCCTAATATTCATTAACGGTCGCGATGAGTGTCCCAAAGATCATCTCATCCGTCCAACTTCACCAGACTTGGTTATACAACCACAGTCGGGAGTTATTTGGTCGGTGAGGCGTCATTACCCATCACTTTACCACACTATAATGCGATACTGCATAAAATACACACGATACTTCACAAGTATCGACTTCTGAATAACACGGTTATTCAATTCAAAGATTACATGCTATCTTTCGTGGATCCACGATCCACACATTCCGAACATCAATCATGTCACAAATCGGGGATACATACGGGGTATTGGTCTGCGCGGTTTACGACGTGCGGCGTGCAACGCGCCATCACAAGAACGTGTCGGGAAGTCATGGACGGTTAGAGATGAACAGGAGAAGTGGGCAAGACTGGGTCGACGCACAACTCCACTACTCCATCACTCCACTTCCTCCACTTCCCACGAGAGACGTGAATAAGGCTCAATGACTTGTATAAATAGGTTCTCCGCCCTATTTCAAACAACAACACAAGTTCGGGCAGACAGAAAATCAAGTGTTAATACAAAAATCGTATTAAAAACACCCGAGCTTGCTTGCATCAACCGCAAGCCTGCTCACCTTTCTCATTACAAGTCATAAGCAAGCCAACACCTTCACAATCTCAACACCTTCTTCGCTTCCCTCCCTAAGATCAACCCCATCTCCTTCACTTTGTGACCGAAACAAGTCCTGGAACGGCCATTTCTTGGTTTAGGCCGGACTTGCACAGATTGATCTCTCGAATCTACAAGCACTCACCGCGCAGTGCATTTGTTTAAAGGTTTAAATTCATTCCTCATCCACACCCCAAATTACCAAATTCTGCAGGAGTAGTTTTCACCCATAAACAATTGGCGACCATAGTGGGAGATTAATCTCTCGGTTGTAAAGTCAATTTCTTCAAAGATCGATTCAATTTCAACAATTTCAAAAGGTAGATCTTAGAACCAATTCAATCGGCAATTCATTTTCAAGATGGTGGAACTAAGATCCTGGATCAAAGAATCAATTCGGACGGAGCTAGCGTGGATAACACTCCCGGTGTTGACGTACTGTCGCTGGAGCTACCGTAGCCAACACATCTCGAGGAGCCGTTACCTCTGTCACCAACACTAGCGGAGCGGAGACATCCCGGTGGTGTGACTCCTCCCATCACCCGAGCCGAAAGCCGCAAATCCGGCATCTCTTTGAGCGTAACGCCTCCGGTGGTTACCGAGCAACAACTCTCACTCCTCCATCGGGACGAGGAGACGGAGGCACAAGAGGGGGACCACCGTCTAGTACCATTGCAGACTTGATGGAGAAGCGAGGAAATTCTTGCTAAAACTCAAACGAGATATGGCCGCAACTCGAAAGAGGTACTCACTTTCCTTAAAACTTTGATCGAGCGATTGCCGCAAGATTCACGGCAACCCTTGGAGTCGGCGAGAGATGCATTCAATACACCGGAGCAGGCATTTCCGCTCGGACCCACATGAATGAAGAAACTCGTGTTGCTCCCGAGCGCCAAAGGGAGAGAGACCAGCCTTCCAACTTCATTACGCGTGAGGATCTAGATCGACTTCTCCAAAATCGAGGAAAAGGGGACCGAACGGACGTACACCAACATCAGCCACCGTACCCTCAAGATGTGCAACGGATTCCTCTACCAAGAGGTTACACCTCTCCCTGAGTTCTCCTCTACGACGGTGCGGTAATGCTCGTGAACACATTTCTCGATTCTTGGAAGCCTTGGGGGAACATGAATACAATCATGTTTTACGCCTAAAATAATTCTCAAAATCACTCACGGGAGGGCATACACTGTACAACAACATTGCGCCTAACAAAGCATATCCAATTGGAGCGAGATGGTCGGTGCTTTCTACGGGAAGTATTTCTTCGTGTCCAACAAATCACGTTTTCGGACACGGGAAGAATTCTCCAGTGAACAACGAACATCCCAACGACTTCGTTAAAAGATTCAGAACCCAAGCGCTGGATTGTCACGACCCGAATGTCACCGAACGGCAATTGGTGGAATCATGCATCAATGGGATGATACCCATATACCGCGCTCTGTTGGAGAATCTGGGCTTTCAAACATTCTCTGAACTCCACGAAGCTGCAAAACGTTCAGCAACAACTCACACCAAAGACTACTAGAAAGAACCGAGTTGTTCGAAGTGAAGATTTGCGTGAAAGTCGAGGAAGCGGGCGTCTCACGAACAAACAATACAACATTGGTCCTTCCGTGAGTGTGGTAAGCGGAGGAGAAAGGAGGAAAGCTTCGGAACAACAAACCAAGCGAGCATCCCCAGCACACAAGACTTCGTCTCGAAAAGGAACAGACAAAACTCCTGTACAAAACACTAAAGACACAGGTTTTCCTTTTCCTATGAATGAAGTGATAGAACTCACGGAAGCGTGGATCCAAGACGACGCCTCGTAAAGCCGCCCCTATCAAAGCGTCCTCCGACCGAGGAAGAAATGGCGAGATCCCGGATATTGTTGCTACCACGGGTTCGTCCATCATCCGACCAAAGATTGTAACCGGTTGAAACAAATATTCAGGGAAAAGGTAGAGACAAGGGAACTCCAACTTGGAAACGAAGGTGTTCATAGAGATCCTCAACCTATCAGGAACTGCATGATTTCTGGGGATTCTGTTCGCAAGACCGTACAATCTATGATGGAGCGCATATGTGAAATCTTGTACTTCTCAAAAGGACAACGTCAAGACATATTTACGGCCCTCAACCACGTTGTGTCGTAGACGTTTGCATCCGTATGATCCAGGAACCCCAGTTTTCCCGAAAGACATGAGCAATGGAAACCGGGGACTCCTAACCGTCACTCGTTTGAGAAACGTTGAGTTCGATAGCGTGTTGATTGATACGGCTTAGAATTTAACATCGTTCTTGTCAAGACCTTGAGAGCGGCAAAGATTTCAAAGCGAGAAGCTACTCGTCACCCAACCGCGTGGTTAAAGATTCAGCAGGAGAGCTCAGAGATGCATATGGATACATCGATCTTGAAGTCAAATTGGGTGATGCCTCGACGCAAGCAAAGTTCTACATAGTCAAAGATCATCCCAACTACAACATGATCCTGGGACGCTCTTGGATGCATGACAACGAAGCAATACTAGGAGTCTGTCCTCTACCGGTTTCGATACTCCGAAAGAATCTCCAACATGCCTTCGGACCTCCCCGATGACGGTCATTGCCGCACCAACAACTTACCAATGTGACACAACTTCCTGGAGAGAGCTCACAAAGATACATTGAAAAGTTCCGATCTCAAGTAAGTCTCGTCACGCAACCTTCCTTACAACCTACCGCCCTTCATTCGACAAGTCCCTGGGACTGACTCCAACCAACGGACCAACCTCGACTAAGAGATGTGAATGGGAAGCCGGCCCTTTCAAACGTTTTATCAAGAGTGTAGAGGCTTGTCTTGTTCAAAGGCGATGAGAAGAATGTCCAAGTATCTGCACGTCCAAACCCGTTTGGAATTGGAGACCTGGTGACGAAGATGACTGCGTTCAATGTTGGAAGCATGACGGTGAAGATGACCACTCCACCCGACTCACCCACCGAGAGAGAGATGAACCATACCCAGTAGCGAGATGTTATCCTAGGCGGCTACATCGCAAGCTCATCATCGCTGATAAACTAGAGGGCATAACAATTCACTCACGATGGCTTGAACCCTACCGAACTTAAGATGTTGTGCTACCACCTTCCAGTGTTCTCCACCCTTTAAAACGTTGTGTTATTTTTTCCAGCGTATTTCCTTTTACAATTCCATATCATATTTGTAATTCCTCCAGAAAATGATTGCAATACTTGCATTCATAGTTAGGGTTTCAATTTTCAATTTTCAATTGAAGCATTATTTTCATCTGAGAGCCTCTTTACTCCTAAAAAAAACAAGTTCCTGAGTCAGCCTAAACCAACCACTGGAGCAAGAAAGGGAACCCTAAGCAAATATCTCATAGGAAGAAGGAAATAGAACGTGTGCACAAAAGGAAGATGATTTGAGACATCTGCCCCAACAAAGCCAAGAAGATCTTACATCAGAAGCACAG
Organism: Papaver armeniacum; assembly: GCA_023531295.1. Classification (NCBI taxonomy): domain Eukaryota; kingdom Viridiplantae; phylum Streptophyta; class Magnoliopsida; order Ranunculales; family Papaveraceae; genus Papaver; species Papaver armeniacum. The sequence goes on along the minus strand of JAJJWW010009327.1, from coordinate 78,300 downwards.
GTCCGTGGATATTCCATTATAATATTATTTCTTTTATCATTAAGAACTATATGCGAAGGCGCACCCTTGCACCTGAGAAGGATTGGTTGCAGTCTTGACAAAGGATTATAAAAGAAAACTTTATTCAAACAATCAAATGGAGAAAAAACCTTGAACCCGGCCGCCACCGAGTACAAGGAGGATGTTCAGTATACTGAATATACTTGGAAAGAAAAATAAAATAAAAGAGGTTTTAATTGTCAAAAGAGCTACCTCGTCTGCGCAGCCGTTGGGTTCTTCTCCATCACCTGTTGATGCACCTCCCTTTGGATCTACCGCAACTTCTACATCAGACATCTCCGCAGCAGCAGCGCGCTCCATCCCAACATCATCAGCGGGAGCATCAAAAGGCACAGCAACACCAGGGGCCGCACAAGTTGCTTTCACATGTTCAGGTTCGTCTGTATCAGAATCAAGAATTATCACGCCGTCCTGGATCGGGTACTCACACCTGTCTTCATTCGGAGGTCGTTTATGCTCAAATCTCCGCCTTTTCAATCGCGCTGCAAATCTCTCTCTGCCCTTGCTCTTACTAGTGTCTGCAGCGTTTCCTCGCGCCTCCACCGCTCCTCCATGTCAATCGCAGCTGAAAGTGCACAGATACGTCCTCTGACAATACGAAGGTGGGAGATGGACATCCCCTGTATGGCACGGCCGACTTCGCGAAGTGGAAGATCTATCTTAGCCATTACTTCTTCGTGCGCATGGTTTTCGGGTTTGTCAACTTCAAAACTTCTTTCTGGGGAAGCAACAGAATGAGCGTCCACTGCTTCCATGATAAACTTCAAAGGAGAGGGAGTTATGAGCACACACAAAAAAAAAGAGGAGATCATCAAATCCATCGATCGGTTAATCAGAAAATCAGAGCAGTACCTGAGATATAGAATAAACGACCACGTGAGACGATTCTTTATAATCTCACAAGTCGACAGAATCCCAGAAGGAAAAGGAGTCTTTACTTGCCACCTATGAAGGCTGCTAATTCGGGATAACAATCGACGAGGCTTATCAGATATGCCTGAGGAAAGCCGTGTATGATGAGGGAAATACACCGAAGAAGCGGCGAACTCAAATATGTACAAGAGGAACCAAAGCGGCTCACCGAGATCAAGTCCTGTTTCCTTCGCATCCTTAATCGTAACCAACCGCCTCCGGCAACGCCCGACTATCCTAAAATATGTATCTACTTTAGCCTGGTCATTTCAGTATATATGTATGTCACCATATCATGCCTACCACACAATAGTGTAACCATTATGTGCTAGGAAGGGGACTTAATGTTGATGGTGGATTTTCGTTTAAGGTTAAATTTGTAAAAAACCGAAAAATCATGCGCCGACATCTTTAAAAGATAAAGCCATTTATAAGTGTTGGATACTCCCTCACTTAATTCACCAAGAGTGGAGCATGTGGCAACAATCCCATTCGTGAATACATGAAATTCCTCCAGTGTTGGAGCATGTGGCAACAATCCCTTCCCCGTGAATTTCATATCGACCTTGTATTTCCAAGACTCATTATCGGTGTGGCATGACGACCGAGTGTTACTCTTACGTAATAACACGAACCTCCAAGCACTATAATGAAACCATGTACGAAATACCCGTACAGCGATTCTCGGTGTGTTATACTAGCCCGAGCCCCTCTCGGTGTGTTATACTAGCCCGATTGAGCCCCTCTCGGTGTGTTATACTAGCATTGAGCATCCGGACTGACCGTATCGGTCAGGATATGATCTCGATCGCATCATCCAACTCCATAAGCATGATTGGATGACCCTGGATCAATTCCATCACCCCCAAGCGTGTATGGAATACCCACGTCCGACCCCGCATGGTCGGTCATTGGCCTAGCCTGCCAAGAAACCGTTCATACCAAGCATTATGGACGGAAAACCCTAAATTAGGGTTTGCGGCATATTACATGTGTCGCAAAACAATCTCAACCATCCATCTTCGCAGGTATAAATGGAGGGTGTAGATGTAGACTTAAAGGGCCCAGAGCATGTCAACACGATCACCGTGGGACCGCCTACACACTTGACCAATCGGTCAAGACCAACAATGTTTGGCCGTGACAAAATCATCACCCAAACAAGGAGTGGCGCACGGCTTTTGAAAGCCAAAATTAGGGTTTCAAATCATCACGTGCGTCCATCTTCTCCGGAACGAATTGAGGGTCACAGATTAGATTAAGCAAGGGTCGGTCATCTCAGCATGACCACCGTGGGCTCATCTACCTCCTCATGCGATCTACCAAGGCATACCATGCCCGGCTAATCCAAAACGCCCGCCCAAACATGCGTGGTTACACTTCCCAAATTGCAACCGATCTCGACCACTCAACTTCACCGGATGATTTGAATGGCTTAGATCACGTTTTCATGGGATAGTCAGGTATAGGCATGATCACCAGCCTGCCATCTTCCCGTCAAACCCATCGACCAAGACCGACCAAGATGTGTCGTCTTGAAACGCGTGCCCAAACTAGGGATCTCACGCCGGTTTCCAACTCCTTTGCGGCAACGGATTCCTGCCGCAAACCGATCTCAACCACTCAACTTTACCTTAAATTGAGTGGCCTAGATCACGCCTCCATGGGACGGTGAGGTGTAGGCGTGTACACCGGCATGTCGTCTACACACATGCCCTACCTCGGTCCTCTCCAAATCCCTTTCCATGCTTGGTTTCGACCAAGTCAAGAGTGATGCTTGCGCACCTCTTCAAAAACCATAATATTCATTAACGGTCGCAGATGAGTGTCTCAAAGATCATCTCATCCGTCCAACTTCACCACTTGGTTATACAACCCCGGTCGAGTTATTTGGTCGATGAAGCGTCATTACCCATCACTTTACCACACTATAATGCAATACCCGCATAAAATACACACGATACTTCACAAGTATCGACTTCCCGAATAACACAATTATTCAATTCAAGCATTACATGCTATCTTTCGTGGATCCACGATCCACACATTCCAGACATCAATCATGTCACAAACCGGGGATACATACTTTGGGTATTGGTCTCGGCGGTTTACGGCGTGCGGCGTGCAACGCGCCATCACAAGAACGTGTCGGGAAGTCATGGACGGTTAGAGATGAACAGAGAAGTGGGCAAGACCGGTCGACGCACAACTCCACTACTCCATCACTCCACTTCCTCCACTTCCCACGAGAGACGTGAATGAGGCTCAATGACTTGTATAAATAGGTTCTCCGCCCTATTTCAAACAACAACACAAGTTCGATTTGCGACAGAAAATCAAGTGTTAATACAAAAATCGTATTAAAAACACCCGAGCTTGCTTGCATCAACCGCAAGCCTCGCTCACCTTTCTCTTACAAGTCATAAGCAAGCCAACACCTTCACAATCTCAACACCTTCTTCGCTTCCCTCCCTAAGATCAACCCCATCTCCTTCACTTTGTGACCGAAACAAGTCCGGAACGGCCATTTCTTGGTTTAGGCCGGACTTGCACGATTGATCTCTCGAATCTACAAGCACTCACCGCGCAGCCGCATTTGTTTAAAGGTTTAAATTCATTCCTCATCCACACCCCAAATTACCAAATTCTGCAGGAGTAGTTTTCACCCATAAACACCAAGGCTAGGTTTCGACGCCGTGGTAAGAATTAGGGTTTGGCGGCGTGGCCAAGGCTAAAGTGGCATGCTACCGCGGCAGAGTGGCATGTTGGCTTGCCGATCAATATGTTGTTGTGGTAAGGCGCGTTTGGCTTTCCAGTTAGTATGGTGGAGCGGCAGGTTGCGTTTGGCCTTTAATGTATGGTGGCAAGTTTAGAGCGACTTGATTGGCCGAGGAAAGGGGCCGGCCAAACATAAGGCACGTCTACACTTCTGGATAAAGTGTGGCGGCTTTAGAGTGACCTGATTGGTCGATTAAAAGAGGGCCGACCAAGCATGGGTGTGGCCACACTTCTGGTGAGAGTGCGGCGGCTTTAGAGCAACCTGATTGGTCGATGGCAAGTGGGGCCGGCAAGTATGGGCCCATCCACAACTTATGTGCGCGTGGCTAATTTGAGGCGACACGATTGTTCGAGAGAAATAAGGCCGGTTTAGGAAAGGGCGTGTCCAATGGCAAGTGGTGCAAGTTGGCCTAAGGCATGTCCACGCCTCCCTTTACTGCTGCGGCTCCATGTTTTCTGATTCTGAGCAAGGTTTTGCACCTTCTAATCCATGGAGGATTAATTACCTAGTTTGCCTAGGTTTAATTTCGACAAGCAAGGTCTGATATACTGCGCGAGGCGCAAAACCCCAACTTCGCAAGTTAGTCAAACCAATTGATTGAATTCTATGTGTTGACATAAAGTTCTTTTAAGTTCATTGCCGAGAGCAAAGACATGCTTTTACGATTGAATACCTTATGCAAAGACCTTATACTTGATACTTGGAAATTCGTGCTACTCTGCTGCGAGTGAACACAAATCGTCATGCCATACATAAGGGTTCAGCCGGAGAACATAGCATAGAAGGCATTCAAAGGAACTTATATTAAGTGAATATAGGTGAGGCGCCGAATTTTAAAGAACATCTGGGATGGTTGCTACATACGCCAGTCTGGATAAATTTCATGTAAGTATATTGAACGACTCAATAAATATGCCGGTAGAGAGGTTAGCACTCACGGCACCGTTTCCTTACAGAGTGACGTCACATCAGATGCAATGTTTTAAGATTTCAACCCTGAGCTAAAAACCACCACCAACATTAAGTCCCATGCTTAGCCCATAACAGCGGCGTTGTTGCGGGGTAAGCATGAGATGGTGACAGACAAGAGTAAAATCGAAAGGATAAGACATGAAGAGATTGCCGAGGAAATTCAACTAACCTTTAGCGGAAGGCATGAGGAATCCATGATCCATGTATTGGTGGTTTTGCATAAATTCGGTTTGGACATGGGGTATTGGCATCAGCGCTGCAGCTTTGGCTATTGATTGGCGAGAGATGGCACTTTGTAATTTGGTCCGTGAATCGGTGAATGGCGCTAGCTGTCTAGGTCACTAACGTATGGATATGGCGCCGCTTTGAACGGCCAGGATGGTGGAGATGGCGATGCTTCGAACGGCTAAGATGGCGTTGCTTTGGCTGGCTACGGAAGGTGGATGGCGCGGCTATCTTGGAGTGGCGCTGCTAGCTTGGAACGGTGGATGGCGCTGCTGGCTTGGACACGGACTTCTGGCACGGGCGTGGTGTCTCTGGCTTGGCTATGTCCGTGGCATGGTGGATGGTGTTAAATTGAACGTCCAAGATGGCCCGCTTTGGCTAGTGGAGATGGCGCTTCTTTGAACGGCTAAGATGGCGCCGCTTTGGTGATGTCCGTAGAATGGTGGAAATAACACTTTGAACTTTGGCTACCAAACAGTGAAGATGGAGCCGGCGTCGTTCGCAGAATGGGCGGAGATACTGCGCCTTTAATCACGGAGTGCTGGAGTCATGGCGTTACTTGCTAGGTTGTGGAGCGGGCAGTGATTGTGCTGCTTTGAGCGGTGAAGAAGGCGCTCCTTTGGCTAAGTCACGGAACGGCGTGCATGACCCGAAAGAAGAAACATTTTTCTACTCAACCTTCAAAATACAATGTATATAAAAGGCGTTGTCCACCCTTTTATTTTCGTATCATTGGTTTTACCTCTATAGCGGCAAGCCTCTTTCCATCAGCAGTCCAGGTGATCCAATTATTTTTTCTTTCGTATAGATCATCATAGAATTGCACCCATCTTCTTTACAGGTATCGTCTCGTGTCTTTTCTCGTAGTTCTCCATTTTGTGTTCTTCATCATGTAGATTGCCGATGCAGTCATAATGTAAAATTTTGTTTTTGTAGTGCACAATGGGATCTTCCGGTGATGATCATACCTCTGACTCTTCGGAGAAATTTTTTGAAGTCGACGAACCCAGGTTTTCTTCACATGAGGAGATATTCAACCAAACCAACCCTTTGTTCCATGCAGCCGGACGGATTATAGAAGGCATGTCCCTCACCCATCTACGCATCATGCGGGTGCGCGCCCAGGCTTTCATGGATTTGATTAACATGGAGGAGAAGTGGAGAGGTGATGAAGTATCCCAGTAAGTCAGGAAATATCAATGTGATGAAGCTTCTCCACAACCCAGTGCCAAGGATGAACGATTCGCCTCTCGATTGAAACGACGGAGGACTGAGTCCAAGAAACTTCTAGACGAGAGCCAGTTTAATTACCCTGTCCACAATGGTATCGTAATCCTCGATTCCGAGGTGGACGAACCAGAGCATTCCCAAGAGGCTGTGGTTTGTGAGACTAAAGTAACTTCTGAAGTGGATGTCGAAACTGTTAATGTAGTTTTAATTGTGGTAAGTAGAGTATCGTTCGCTCAGACTATTTTGAAGATTGGTTTTAGACTTAATAAACAAAATACTAGAAACAAAGAAAATATTTTAACAAAGTTGAGAGATTACTGGGAATCAGGATTTCACCGAACTCTTTTTCTATGGTTCAATTATTAATTCTTTGACAATTATAGCTCCAAAAATAATAGTTATTGACTCTAAATCTTTGCCAAGGTAGATTTTATAAAACATTAATTATAAATGGTAAGCATGGATTATCAAAACACCTAAGCTAAGCATAACCCATTGTTGATGGGTGAAAATTACTCCTGCCGAATTTGGTAATTTGGGGTGTGATGAGGAATGAATTTAAACCTACAACAAATGCACTGCGCGGTGAGTGCTTGTAGATTCGAGAGATCAATCTGCAAGTCCGGCCTAAACCAAGAAATGGCCGTTCCAGACTTGTTTCGGTCACAAAGTGAAGGAGATGGGGTTGATCTTAGGGAGGGAAGCGAAGAAGGTGTTGAGATTGTGAAGATGTTGGCTTGCTTATGACTTGTGACAGAAAAGTGAGCAGGCTTACGGTTAATGTAAGGAGGCTCTGGATGTCGATTTTCTGTCTTGTTTTCCTTGCTGTTTGAAAATAGGGCGGAGAACCTATTTATACAAGTCATTGAGCCTCATTCACGTTTCTCGTGGGAAGTGGAGGTAGTGGAATGATGGAGTAGTGGAGTTGTGTGTCGGTAACGCACGACCAGTCTTGCCCACTTCTCCAGTTCATCTCTAACCGTCCATGACTCCCTAACACGTTCTTGTGATGGCGCGTTGCACGCCGCACGCCGTAAAACCGCCAGACCAATACCCCATAAGTATCCCCGCTTTGTGACATGATTGATGTCCGGAATGTGGATCGTGGGTCCACGAAAGATAGCATGTAATGCTTGAATTGAATAACTGCGTTATTCGAAAAGTCGATACTTGTGCGGATCGTGTGTATTTTATGTGTATCATGCTCTTGCATTACGGTGTGGTAAAGTGATGTGTAATGACCGCTCACTAACCAAATAACTCCCGACTGTGGTTGTATAACCAAGCTGGTGAGGTCGGACGGATGAGATGATGTTTGAGACACTCATCTCGCGACCGTTGATGAAATTAGGGTTTTTAAAGAGGTGTGCAAGCATCACTCTTCGACTTGGTCGAAACCAAGCATGGGGAGGATTTTGGAGAAGACCGGCCATACATGCGTGTTGACGGCATGATGGTGTAGGCGCCGTATTCCGTTCCCTCATGAAAGCGCGATCTCGGGCCACTCAATTTGACCTAAAAAGAGGAGTGGTCGAGATCGGTTTGCGTAAATCCCTTGTCGCAAAGGAGTTGGAAACCGGCGTGATTTCCCTAGTTTGGGCACGCGTTTCTGCGACCAACATTGGTTGGTTTTGGTCGATCACACTACCGTGTAGGTGGTAGGTTGGTGTTCACACCTATACCTGATTATCCCATGAAAACGTGATCTAAGCCATTCAAATCATCCGGTGAAGTTGAGCGGTCGAGATCAGTTTAGGATTTGGGAGTGTAACTGCACGAGTTTGGGCGTGCGTTTTGGGTTGGCCGGGAATGATGTGCCTTGGCCGACCGCAAGAGGAGGTAGATGGGCCCACGGTGGTCATGCTGGTATGACCGGCCTTAGTTAATCCAATCTGTGACCCTCCATTCGTACCGGAGAAGATGGACGCGCGTGATGACTTGAAACCCTAATTTTGGCATTCAAAGCCGCGCGGCCATGCTCTTTTGGGCGGACGGTTTTGTTGTAACCAGCCACGGTTGGCTTTGACCGATTGGCCAAGTGTGTAGGCGGTCACATGGTGATTGTGTCGACATGCTCCGGGCCCTTTGAGTCTACATCTACACCCTCCATCTATACCTGCGAAGATGGATGGTTGAGACCGTTTTGCGGCACATGTAATATGCCGCAAACCCTAATTTAGGGTTTTCCGTCCATAATGCTTGGTATGGACGGTTTCTTGGCAAGCAAAGGCCAATGGTCGACCATGTGGGTCGGCCGTGTGTATTCCATACCGCTTGGGGTGATGGAATTGATCCGTGGCCATCCAATCATGCTTGTGGAGTTGGATGACTGCGATCGGTCGTATTTGGCAAGCTAAGGCCGTGTGTATTCCATACCGCTTGGGGGTGATGGAATTGATCCGTGGTCATCCAATCATGCTTGTGGAGTTGGATGACTGCGATCGATCATATCCGGAGACCGATCAGATCAAGTCCGGATGCTCAATCGGGCTAGTATAACACACCGAGAGGGGCTCAATCGGGCTAGTATAACACACCGAGAGGTCTCGGGCTAGTATAACACACCGAGAATCACCAGTACGGGTATTTCGTACATGGATTCATTATAGTGCTTGGAGGTTCGTGTTACTCGTAAGAGTAACACTCGCCGTCATGCCACACCGATAATGAGTACAGGAAATACAAGGCCGATATGAAATTCACAGGAAGGGATTGTTCTTTGCATGCTCCACTGGAGGAATTTCATGTATTCACGAATGGGATTGTTGCTACATGCTCCATTCTTGGTGAATTAAGTGAGGAGTATCCGTCACTTATAAACGGCTTTATCTTTTACAAGATGTCGGCGCATGATTTTTTCGGGTTACTTACAAATTTAACCTTAAACGAAAATCCACCATCAACATTAAGTCCCCCCGCCTAGCATATAATGGTTACACTATTGTGTGGTAGGCATGAGATGGTGACATGCATACGTGAGAAAGACAGGATAAAAGGAGTTTACCCGGAAGAGTGTTGGCCGATGCTAGTTTTCCACGCCTTCATGCTTGCATGGAATCCACAGTGGGGCGGTTTCTTTCTTTGGGTATTTGAATCAGAAGAGGAAACCAAACAAAAGAGGAATCCTTGTTCTGTTGGGATTCTTCTAATTTTTGTATATAAAAGAAGCCAAACCCCTTTTCTTTTTTCTCACGAATTTTCTCTTTTTTTTTTTTTTTTTTTTTTTGTCGAAGCAGCTCCTGTCCGTGACTTTGTTTGTTGCCGCCGAACATCGTTGCCTTCTTTATTGTTGCAATGACGCTGTCGCCGGAGCTACCGTGCGCCGTCCGTCCAAGGTAAGTTCGTACTTACTTTTTTTTTTTTTTTTAGAAAGTAAAACCCTAGTTTGTTAGGTAAACACTTTTGTAAGATATGTGCATGCTTAGCTTTTTCCGCCATCTAGCTTGAATCCCGTAGACACAATTCCCATGAATAAAGAAAATTGTGTTGTGATGTATGCGGATGAATGCGGGCCCGCCGTGTATGCCGGAACGTGGGTCTTATTCACATATGCTTGACTGAAATTTGAAACTTATACCGACTTGAAAGTTATACCGGAGAACTTGAAATCAATACCAGACCAAAACTTGTACCGGGACTAAAATTCGCACTGCATCGAAATCGACCAATTTTGTACCGGATTTGAATGGTATTTGGACCGGCCATTGCATGCTCCGCTCGTGAGTTGTGTCTTGCCGTGTGACTATACTTCTCATGTGCTTTTGTACAAGTTCTAACTCCTGTCTTTTATCTTATTGCGGTAGAAAGAAGAGAACTCCTATCAACATGTCTTCCAAGGTAATGCTGGTGCCGCGTCGGAAGTGTTGACAGTTTCAAGGATATGCCGAACATCAATGATGAGTTGTTCACCTCGTCTTTTCCAAATAATAGGAAACATCCTTCTCATAAGATAGTCTTGCTTTCCGATTCAGAAAATATGGATGCTGATCCATTCTCTTCTTCCGCACTTGTGATGAGGTTTTGTCTCCGTGAGAAATGAATATCCGCCTTCTCCTATTGACTTCAAGATTTGCCATGCTCCACTGGGTTCTTATGAAGGATGGATGAGACGCATGTTGAGTAATAAGGGCATTAAGGAAAATTTGACCAAAGCACAAATTCTCGATGCGGTCATGGCATCTGCTACCCTCGAAATTAGGAAAGACACCGCAGCTTGATCACCTTCATTTCTCGGTGGCGTATTTGTACTCACACAGCCATATCTAGATGGGGAGAGATGACTATTACTTTGGAGAGTGTAGCCGCATTAATGAACCTGCCTGTCGCGGAAGTCTTTTTTACGAGCTCTCGATGCGGAACAAAGTAATTATGATGCTATACTTCAAAAGGCGGAGGAATTCGAGAGTCCGGACAAGGAGGAGAGAAAGGATGCGAGATGCTTTTATACTTGGTGGGTTTCGGAGTGGCCTTCGCAGAGTTGGAAAACGAGCTCGGCGTGATTGCGTTCTGTCCTTATGGCTATCCGTAGATGTATTTGATGATGGTTCGGGGAAGAAGACCATAAGAGATGAGCTTGTTAAGATTGCTATAAAGTCGGCGCAGGTGAAGTTCTTCCTCTAGCCGCATTGTTCCTTGGATCGCTGTATTCTCATCTGGACGCTTTAGCAATGGATATGCACGTTTCTAACGGGTACAAGAGGGTGGAGTCGCACGTTCACTTCGCTTTTCTTCAGGCGCTCTTATGGGAACACTTCAGGAGTTATGCTCCTACTCCTGCACCTTCACTCGTTAACTTGTATGGCGGCTCGAGAATACTCCGATGGAATAAGAAGCGTCCTAAAGCCGGTGCGAAACTTGTGGAGGTATTTGACAACATTTCTTCCGTAGATTTTCGTCCATGGGGGCCGATTCACTCTTCCATCGTTCAGCCAAAGACCTTTGCTGACGATCCTGGCGTTGTGTTGTGTACCGATGTTGAGACCATGAGATCTGGGGAAATTATTTACATGCGCAGCTGCATTCCAGGATATGTCCCGTCTCTATTCAACGGAGAATTTTCTGTGACTCCGTACAACATTGACAGGGGCTGCTCGCGGATGGGATTTGATCAGGGTGTCCCATTTATCCGTCCACTAGGGGCTCCGGAAGAATCCCTTCCACAAATTCTTGACGCCAATGTGTTTTTAGACCGGGTGAGCCTTCCCTTCTGGCCTATTGGGAGAAACCCAGTGGTGACCGACAGGTATAAAGAATTTTGGGGGAAACAACTGTTGATCTTCCAGAAATTTTCGAGGAGTGTTGTGACGAATTCCCGTAGTGAGCCATCTTCTGACGTCTTGACAAAGCATTTCCGGTTGAAGCCACTTCCATCCAAACGGACAAGAGCTGAGGATTGCAGTCCCCAAGTAGGAGAGAGACCTAAGAGGCAAGCATGCGGCCCGGTAATCCTTAATTCTTCTAATATGCAGGTATTTAAACCTCCTCCCATCGGTTCTTTCATTTCTCCAGTGTAAGTTCTTCTAAAACGATCCTTGTTTTAAATCAGGGAATTTCGAAAGATAATGCCTTCACAAGGTTGGCACGCATTCAAGACGGAAGGCCGGCGATCTCGGTCACCATGCTTTGAGAAGTCTCGGTGGTACGGACCTTCATGCTGAGAAGTCTGCGGTACGGACCTTCATGCTGAGAAGTCTGGCGGTACCGCTCCTTTTTCTGACAATGACAGAGATGATGCAAGCTCGGTTGAACAAGGCGCTTTCCTTAGTGATCTCGTCGACGGGGTCGTGACGGAAATCAACACCCAGAGTGAAATAGATGCTGTAAGGAATGCAAGAGGGACGGTGGCCGCTGCAGTTGAGACGGCTCCCCTTGACATCCATCCTGAACAGGCTCCGGACCGTATGGCTATTGTGGTGACTTCTTCGAAAGGCTTCCTCGCAATCGACAAGACTCCCGCGGTCGTCGAATTGCCGGTGATGCAGCACGGGGCTTTGTTCGATCCTCCTTTTACCTGTCCCTTATCCAGTCATGTGTTGGTCGGTGGATTCAAAAGTGCTTGGTTCAGTTTGAAAAGTTGTACACGACAACTGGAAGAAACACGGCCATATTGCTACCACCGCAAGGCTCAGGAGTCGTCCGGCATTGGTCAACCGCGTCCAAGAAGCTTTAGTTTCCATCCAGGGATGAGCGTTGCGATCTGGTGGAACGGTTTCCGAAGAAGTGGTTGAAGATTGGAGGTGCCATCTCGGACGTGTTTGCGCAGCATGCCTTCAATGCTCCCGGTTCTTCAAAGGGTTCTCCGAGATTCGGGAGCTCCGAAAACTACATGATGAAGTCTCTTCCGCTGATCGTGTTGCTCGTCGGGAAGAAGAGGTTGAGAGGTTGTCTAAAGAACTGGAGCCAAGCAGCCGTGCTCCAAAGGATGAAAACCGCCCTCGCCCGAAGGATGAGTTGCTCTTTGAAGGACTTCCCCTCAAGTATTTGTGCTATATACCGCGTTTTCTCTTATATGCTTTTCTTTCTTGAGTGATAGTGAGGATTTTCTTTGACTTTCGGTTTTGGTTTAATAGGTAATTGAATTGGCTTATTTTGAGATAGTTTTGTGAACAACCCTTTTGAAAGATATTATGTTAAATGAGATTTGCATCTTGGTCATGAAGGATTGCACATATGAAATTGCAAATGTTACGTAAAGGGGAGGTACGGATGGAAACAAACATGGTGTTTGATCACTGAGCCTCTTTCTCTATGTGCGGGATGCTAAGTCCCCAGTGAATTCTAAACTATCTTTCTTGTAAAGTTGTTGAGTAAAACTCACTTGCCTTTTGAAGCCTCACTTATACCAAACCGGAGTAGTCTCTAAGAAAATCCTCTGCAAGCTATCTCTCTGGACCAAGCTTCTCCTGAACAATGCGCTTCAAAGCGTTGCATTCACTGGTGGGGTGATGAAGGAACCGGTGGTAATGACAGTACCTCGGGTCCATTACTTCTTGATTAGTAGGTGGACGCCATACCGGGGGTAGCTCCACCTCTCCATTTCGCACCCACATTTCCAGCAGCTCCAGAATCTCCTCCATTGGGAAGGGGAAATGTAAGTACCTTGAGTTTGGCTTTTCCTGCATTAGCGGGCGTTGTGATGTCTCTCCGTGGCCTTGATGTGGAGGAGGGGATGAAGTCGGAGGATTTGCGAGTGCCATCACATCTCGCGGATCGCTTGCTTAGGCGAGAGGGACGTGGAAGATGTCGCAATGTCACCGCCGAGTGACCGAGGGTGAACGTTCCCATCCTCTCGTATTCAGCATTTCTGATTGATTTCTCCTTCCTCGAGTATTTCTCCGGTCGGTTGAAAAGTCGACGCGGGTTGGACAGTCTTCGGGCTTCGAAGAAGAGTTTTGAGATATAAATCCTCTAGTAGGGCTCCATAGGCTGCAGGCTCCTTTCTTTATCTCGGCGATCGTCGTAGTACTCCCGACAAGTCTCTTCCTCCGTTTGGACCATGTTGTCCATCTCTTCGATTAAATCTCGCGATTATGTGCTCCTCTTGCTTCTCCACCGGTAAAGGTGCGATCCCCGGCTAAGGATTCACCGTTTCTTGCGGAGCGGATGCATCCTTCTCGTAATTGTGCTTGCCATGTCATTCAAAAAGGCGGAATGTCTTGCTCGCCTCCCGGTGATACCGGCTTGATTTGCCAAGACATCCTCCAAAGCATTCCAAATATGCTTCCCATGATATCTCGAACCGCCCGTAGTTTCCTGGATACATTGCGAGATGGAAACCGAGAAATTGAGGATTCAATTTTATGCAACCGATAGATCAATCTCCCACCGTGGTCGCCAATTGTTGATGGGTGAAAATTACTCCCGCCGAATTTGGTAATTTGGGGTGTGATGAGGAATGAATTTAAACCTACAACAAATGCACTTTGCGGTGAGTGCTTGTAGATTCGAGAGATCAATGCATGCAAGTCCGGCCTAAACCAAGAAATGGCCGTTCCGGACTTGTTTCGGTCACAAAGTGAAGGAGATGGGGTTGATCTTAGGGAGGGAAGCGAAGAAGGTGTTGAGATTGTGAAGATGTTGGCTTGCTTATGACTTGTGACGAAAAGTGAGCAGGCTTACGGTTAATGTAAGGAGGCTCGGATGTCGATTTTCTGTCTTGTTTTCCTTGTCTGCTTGTTTGAAAATAGGGCGGAGAACCTATTTATACAAGTCATTGAGCCTCATTCACGTTTCTCGTGGGAAGTGGAGGTAGTGGAATGATGGAGTAGTGGAGTTGTGTGTCGGTGCAACGCACGACCGCCTTGCCCACTTCTCCGGTTCATCTCTAACCGTCCATGACTCCCTAACACGTTCTCGTGATGGCGCGTTGCACGCCGCACGCCGTAAACCGCCAGACCAATACCCCAGTAAGTATCCCCCGTTTGTGACATGATTGATGTCTGGAATGTGGATCGTGGGTCCACGAAAGATAGCATGTAATGTTGAATTGAATAATCAAGTTATTCGAAAGTCGATACTTGTGCAAGATCGTGTGTATTTTATGCAGTAGTCGCATTACGGTGTGGTAAAGTGATGTGTAATGACTGCTCACTAACCAAATAACTCCCGACCGGGGTTGTATAACCAAGTCGGGTGAGGCCGGACGGATGAGATGATGTTTGAGACACTCATCTGCGACCGTTGATGAAATTAGGGTTTTTAAAGAGGTGTGCAAGCATCACTCTTGACTTGGTCGAAACCAAGCATGGGGAGGATTTTGAGAAGACCGACCATACATGCGTGTTGACGGCATGATGGTGTAGGCGCCGTATTCCGTTCCCTCATGAAAGCGCGATCTGGGCCACTCAATTTGACCGGTAAAGAGGAGTGGTCGAGATCGGTTTGCGGCAAAATCCCTTGCCGCAAAGGAGTTGGAAACCTAGCGTGATTTCCCTAGTTTGGGCACGCGTTTGAAGCGACCAACATTGGTTGGTTTTGGTCGATCACACTACCGTGTAGGTGGTAGGTTGGTGTTCACACCTATACCGATTATCCCATGAAAACGTGATCTAAGCCATTCAAATCATCCCAGGTGAAGTTGAGCGGTCGAGATCAGTTTAGGATTTGGGAGTGTAACCGCACGAGTTTGGGCGTGCGTTTTGGGTTGGCCGGGAATGATGTGCCTTGGCCGACCGCAAGAGGAGGTAGATGGGCCCACGGTGGTCATGCTGGTATGACCGGCCTTAGTTAATCCAATCTGTGACCCTCCATTCGTACCGGAGAAGATGGACGCGCGTGATGACTTGAAACCCTAATTTTGGCATTCAAAGCCGCGCGGCCATGCTCTTTTGGGCGGACGGTTTTGTTGTAACCAGCCACGGTTGGCTTTGACCGATTGGCCAAGTGTGTAGGCGGTCACATGGTGATTGTGTCGACATGCTCCGGGCCCTTTGAGTCTACATCTACACCCTCCATCTATACCGCGAAGATGGATGGTTGAGACCGTTTTGCGGCACATGTAATATGCCGCAAACCCTAATTTAGGTTTTCCGTCCATAATGCTTGGTATGGACGGTTTCTTGGCAAGCAAAGGCCAATGGTCGACCATGTGGGTCGGCCGTGTGTATTCCATACCCGCTTGGGGGTGATGGAATTGATCTCGTGGCCATCCAATCATGCTTGTGGAGTTGGATGACTGCGATCGGATCGTATTTGGCAAAGCTAAGGCCGTGTGTATTCCATACCCGCTTGGGGGTGATGGAATTGATCTCGTGGTCATCCAATCATGCTTGTGGAGTTGGATGACTGCGATCGAATCATATCCGGAGACTGATACAGTCAAGTCCGGATGCTCAATCGGGCTAGTATAACACACCGAGAGGGGCTCAATCGGGCTAGTATAACACACCGAGAGGTCTCGGGCTAGTATAACACACCGAGAATCACCTGCACGGGTATTTCGTACATGGATTCATTATAGTGCTTGGAGGTTCGTGTTACTCTGAAGAGTAACACTCGGTCGTCATGCCACACCGATAATGAGTACGAAATACAAGGCCGATATGAAATTCACAGAAGGGATTGTTGCTTTGCATGCTCCGGCTGGAGGAATTTCATGTATTCACGAGAATGGGATTGTTGCTACATGCTCCATTCTTGGTGAATTAAGTGAGGAGTATCCGTCACTTATAAACGGCTTTATCTTTTACAAGATGTCAGCGCATGATTTTTTCAGGTTACTTACAAATTTAACCTTAAACGAAAATCCACCATCAACACCCATCAAACTAAATCACAACTAATTAATTTAAAATCATAATTCAAATTATATTAATGCAAAAGTCGTAAAAAGAATTAAATAAAGTTACCACAGTGATGAGAATTGGCTTCCTCCGTCATCCCAGCGATGGGGTTTAGCTCCTCATACCAAAAACACGCACAAAATAATAATCCATAGCTCAAAAAGGTGTTTTATTGAAGACATTATATTAAACAGAGATTCTTAACGCTGTAATGGTGTTACAAACGTCCATCAAGTTCTGAGTTTTTAAGACTGTCGAAGAACGATAGTTGTTTGACTCTGTCTTTGAATTTAAGACTGCTGTCGCGAGTCTGTTCTTCGTGTTCTTCAGAACGACACTTCTGAAGTGTCGTATGCAACTCTTTTCTTCCTCTTCACCTGCTGCTGCTGCAACTCCTCATGCAGCGTGATTTATCGCCTCTGCTTCACCCCAAACTCTCCGACTATATCCCAAAACTCGACCCAATGTATTTATATCCACACACCACCAAAATTCTCGAGAGAAAATAGATTTTTTTCTTCCCCCACAATCCACGGGATTTATTTCCTCTTCCATTTCTTCTCTATGCGGCTTCTCTGTTTTGTTGCAACTCTCCAAATCAACAGAAGTATGTTCTTTCCCATCGATCACGTAACTTCCTTTGTTTAACCCAAAACTTCCAAAAACCCGAGTTATCCTTTACTTTCCTGTGTCGTCGATATATATATGGAAATCTCTTTATTCTTTTCGGTTCAAGTACATTACCAGCCCTGTTTCGGTCGGACAGGCCCAAACCAATCTAATTGATCAAGAAAATCCGATTATATTTCTCCCAAAATCTTCTCTGTTCAAACCGAGAAACTATCCTTCCCTGTTATAACAAAGTCCGGATTATCCAGCCCATGTTCTTCGGATCCAACACATATACATCCCCTGTCTGGTCCATTCAAGTCCATCCCAATCGAGTTTAGTGATTGAATCTATCAAAATTACGTCCAAAATCTCGATCAAAACTCTGCCAGTCGCTGCTCCAAATTTCCCGCCAAATTGATTTTTTTGAAAATGAAAATGATGACCTCCCCCTAACCTGTGCGGGTCTGCCAATAGTACTTGCCTTGGAAATGGATGCCCCTTAGTAATTTGGGTACCCCTTATCCATTTTCGGGTTCCCTTTAGCAATTCTTCTGAGGTGTAATTATGACTTTTCTGGGGAGTCTGCAGCATACTGGGGTGCCTGTAGTGCGTCTTATGGGTGCCTTTAGTAATTTTCTCCCACGAGCGCAAAAACCACTTTTCGAGCCAATTTCGCCGCAAAAGCTTATTTCTCCAAAAACACCTACAAAGACATAAAATACCAAAATAAGCGCAAAATCGAGAACTAACAATACAGAGAATTGAGACTAAAATAGACACATAAATGCGTCTATCAAATACCCCTAAACTTATTATTTGCTAGTCCCGAGCAAATCAAAAATAAAATCCTAACTCACTGTCGCAGGCATCGTCGATTGCATTTAGCGTATGCAATAAGCCTTTAAACCCCTAGGTGGCCCTAGTGGCCGAGTTATAGTCTCGGGAGGGTTTACAAGAGGTGTACCCACAAAACCTTTGCTCCAGGACCCTAGCTATTTACGCGAACCTTGGAAGGCACTAAAGAATCTCCTTGGTTGGCATACTTATTGACTACGGGAGGAAGTACCCTAATGCGAAATTCCAATTCTTTGTACACGAGTTTGCACTCAAGCATACTAAAATTCATATATAAGTCACGAGCTCTACTCGGATAGTTTCGGACATCATAACCTGAGTCGACCAATCACATGGATAGAGTAAGAAATGGATATAGAAAAACGTAGATGGTTTTGATGTTGTCTATGTGAACGGTGTTTCTCATATCTCGTCTGAAGGCCACTGCCAAAACGAACCTATCCTAATGGACTGAAATATTGGTCTGGACTAATATCAACACATTGGCATATACAAGGGAACCAATGGTCGATAATCCTAACTCTAGGTCAACACAACTGGCATATACAAGGGTTCCAGTGGTCGATTTTTATTGAATTTATTCCGGTTGGTCAGATGGTCTGGTCTCAATTTTTTTTTTTTTTTTTGTATCTCAATCACTCTAATTCACCCTAGCAGTGGTAACAACTTGAATCGTGAGCCCCACCTAATCACTTAGACAAACATATTTTGAAGAAAACAAACAAAAAATAGAAGTGAAAAGGATTCAACGAGATATGGCGAAACTACCATGTTTTTTTCTTTAATTCTAACACCTGAGCTCTGTGTTTTTATGAATAGACTCTTTAGATGTTTCCATCTAATCAGATTGGTTCCTCAACTCCTACAACCAAAATGCTTCCATCCACTTAGATTGGTTAGTGCCATCCTTAATAAACACAAATTTCTAGGCTCTGGAGTTTAACAATGCAACTAAAAAGTTTCTCCCACACCCCCAAACTTAAATCTAACATTGTCCTCAATGTTCTAAAGATGAAATTAAAAGCATGAACAAGGAGAAACTGTTACCATTTGAAGCGAAGAGTTAAGGAAAGATATTACCGTGTTGCATGAGCATGGGTTACCTCCCAAGAAGTGCTAAGTTTAACGTCTTGACCCGAGACATAAGAAAGAATTAATCACTTCATATCATAAAGCAATAACCGAAACAACTGTGGATCATCTCGCATCAAAAAGTGTTAACACGAGATAAAAGGAAACCGCAACAAACCAAGAATAAACATAGCACACCCTTGCCTAGTTTCTGTTTAAGACAACTACATCTAGTTGTGGTTCGAGTTCGTGTTCTATAAAGGGGTCTAAATAAAATATTTTCTTGGGCTGCACCTCCTCATAAGTAAGATCCGAAATATCGTGTTCTAAGGTGTGGAAAAATTTAGAAGCACATAATAATAACTCCGAATAATTGAGGATCCTCTAAGTCAATCGATTTGACTCACAAAGTTGACCATAATGAGAGTGGTGGTCATTCTTAAGCAAATGTGTAAATTCTATTTTCCTAAAATAATTAGGTTTAGTCTCGAACTTAATAATTGACACATCTGAAACATATACGTTCCCACAATTGGTTGAAAAATATTTGGTGGGAAAACAAAATCAATCTTGGTATCATAGCCTGAGTAAACCACATTAACCAGAGGATGGGTTTCTAACAACTGAACTTCTTCCTAGACATTATTAGGTTCTGGAGAACTAGTATGAAGGCAATCTGGCACAATGGTTGAGGCACATATATCAAGTCCCAAGTGAGGGATCTCTGTAAGAGCTAAAGGTAAGGCACATGGAGAATGATAGTCACCCCCAAACTTAGAGTTTTGGGTGTCTCTAGATAGACTAGCTACAATTTCCCTAATTTCTAGATCATCGAATCTCAAAATGGTCAATTGCTTCTTGTAGGTCATATTCGGGTGACACATCCTCATACATATTTAAAAGCTCTACGAGTTCATCTTCTTCGTCTAAGACTCGTTGTTTCTAAATCAGACTCTA
Organism: Papaver armeniacum; assembly: GCA_023531295.1. Taxonomy (NCBI): domain Eukaryota; kingdom Viridiplantae; phylum Streptophyta; class Magnoliopsida; order Ranunculales; family Papaveraceae; genus Papaver; species Papaver armeniacum. The sequence continues at coordinate 58,347 of JAJJWW010009327.1, read as the reverse complement.
AAATATTATTCTCAGAATAAACTCTTTCCTCAAAACTATCATCGGCTTCGTAATCATAAGGAAATACTACATCGTCTAAAACGGTGGTATCTCTAGTCAAATCCTCGTCCTTTTGAATAGGTGAATAATTATTAAAATTATTTGGATTTGAAATAGAAATAACATTATCATTATAAAGCTCAATTGGAGTATCAAATTCCCGATCACTTTGCCTACATATTTCGTGATTCTTCATCAACACTATCCTCGTCATAACATGAAAATGGTTGAACCTCTTCTAAACAAGTAGTGTTACCAATTCTAACCTCGTCATCTTGATTATGCGAATAACTATTCTCATTTTTAAGGCTAAATTGGTAATCAAGATTATTCCGAGCAATTCTTTCGTTCGTCTCTAACAAAACCCTAATTTTCTCAGCTATTATCTTGAGAGACTCTTCTAGAGGACGAATAGGACCAAAGGAACACCCATCGCTTTGAGAGACTCTTCTATAGGACGAGTAGGAACGGAAGGATCATAATAAGGACTAGTTTTCAACTCTTTAATTAAGTCGTCCAAAGACGAGGTACTAGTACTATAATATTCCTTATTTTCTTGCTCATATGGCATGTGCACGTGCGAATAGTAATTGGGCTCACCGTGGTATGAACCATAACCTTGAAAAGGTTGGTGCTCCCAACCACTATGCACACTGTGGTCAAAGTAATAATGTCCATTCTTAAAATCAGTCGGATATTCATTGTATTGGCTATTGTAATACCAGTTCGACATTATTTTTGTGCAAATGCAAATGCAAGGTCGACTAAAATGGGTAGGCTCAAAGTTACCACAGCAAAATATACCCAAAGGTACGAGGTCGAGGTTTGTGGACTTTCAGTGGTAACTCCCATAAGGCCCAAGGCACGGGTTCAAACTTACTAATCCACGAGTTTTCCTAAAATCGGTAGTCTGACGATGCAATTGGTGTGTGCACGTGTTATATTATTTTTTTAATAAATAAATAATATAATAAAAATAAACAAACAATATATACAAGTCCAAAAGAAATATAGAAAAAACTAACAAAAATAATATCTCCGGTTTTCTCCTTCTTTTTTTTTGGCAAGTTCGACTTTCCACTTTCCGTTTCAAGCAAAACCTGCACAACAAAAACAAAAACACCAAAGACGTAAAATAGAACAAAAAATTAAATAAAAATAAAATATATATAAAACCTAAAACCTAAACCTAAATACAAGTCCGCGTCGGCGACGCCAAAAACTGATGTAGTTTTAATTGTGGTAAGTAGAGTATCGTTCGCTCGGACTATTTTGAAGATTGGGTTTAGACTTAATAAACAAAATACTAGAAACAAAGAAAAGATTTTAACAAAGTTGAGAGATTACTGGGAATTAGGATTTCACCGAACTCTTTTTCTATGGTTCAATTATTAATTCTTTGACAATTATAGCTCCAAAAATAATAGTTATTGACTCTAAATCTTTGCCAAGGTAGATTTTATAAAACATTAATTGTAAATGGTAAGCATGGATTATCAAAACACCTAAGCTAAGCATAACCCATCAAACTAAATCACAACTAATTAATTTAAAATTATAATTCAAATTATATTAATGCAAAAGTCGTAAAAAGAATTAAATAAAGTTACCACGGTGATGAGAATTGGCTTCCTCCGTCATCCCAAATGATGGGGTTTAGCTCCTCATATCAAAAACACGCACAAAATAATAATCCATAGCTCAAAAAGGTGTTTTATTGAAGAAATTGTATTAAGCGAGAGAATCGTAACGCTGTAATGGTGTTACAAACGTCATCATTACGGTGTTTTTAAGACTGTCGAAGAACGATAGTTGTTTGACTCTGTCGTTGAATTTAAGACTGCTGTCGCGAGTCTGTTCTTCGTGTTCTTCGTGTTCTTCAGAACGACACTTCTGAAGTGTCGTCTGCAACTCTTTTCTTCCTCTTCTCCTGCTGCTGCTGCAACTCCTTTCTTCCTCTTCTCCTGCTGCTGCTGCAACTCCTCCTGCAGCGTGATTTATCGCCTCTGCTTCACCCCAAACTCTCCGACTATATCCCAAAACTCGACCCAATGTATTTATATCCACACACCACCACAATTCTCGAGAGAAAATAGATTTTTTTCTTCCCCCACAATCCACGGGATTTATTTCCTCTTCCATTTCTTCTCTATGCGGCTTCTCTGTTTTGTTGCAACTCTTCAAATCAACAGAAGCATGTTCTTTCCCATCGATCACGTAACTTCCTTTTTTTAACCCAAAACTTCCAAAAACCCGAGATATCCTTTACTTTCCTGTGTCGTCGATATATATATGGAAATCTCTTTATTCTTTTCGGTTCAAGTGCATTACCGGCACTGTTTTTGGTTCTGGACAGGCCCAAACCAATCTAATTGATCAAGAAAATCCGATTATATTTCTCCCAAAATTTTCTCTGTTCAAACCGAGAAACTATCCTTCCCTGTTATAACAAAGTCCGGATTATCCACCCATGTTCTTCCGGATCCAACACATATACATCCCCTGTCTGGTCCATTCAAGTCCATCCCAATCGAGTTTAGTGATTGAATCTATCAAAATTACGTCCAAAATCTCGATCAAAACTCTGCCAGTCGCTGCTCCAAATTTCCCGCCAAATTGATTTTTTTGAAAATGAAAATGATGACCTCCCCCTAACCTGTGCGGGTCTGCCAATAGTACTTGCCTTGGAAATGGATGCCCCTTAGTAATTTGGGTACCCCTTATCCATTTTCGGGTTCCCTTTAGCAATTCTTCTGAGGTGTAATTATGACTTTTCTGGGAGTCTGCAGCATACTTCCGGGGTGCCTGTAGTGCGTCTTCTGGGTGCCTTTAGTAATTTTCTCCCACGAGCGCAAAAACCACTTTTCGAGCCAATTTCGCCGCAAAAGCTTATTTCTCCAAAAACACCTACAAAGACATAAAATACCAAAATAAGCGCAAAATCGAGAACTAACAATACATATAATTGAGACTAAAATAGACACATAAATGCGTCTATCAACTCACAGTTGAGGAAATCGAAGCAACCACTGAGGATGCTGTCGAGGCAGATGGTGAGGCGGTGGAAGCATATGTTGGAGTCGTTGGGGAAGCTTTGGGGATGTATGCTGGAACTGCTGTTGAAGCGGATTCCGGATGGGATGTTAAAGCTGAAACGGTTTCTGGATGGAATGTTGAAGCTGAAACGGTTTCTGGATGGGATGCTGAAGCTGCAACGGTTTCTGGATGGGATGTCAAGCTCTTCCGAGATAGCTTCGGATGGAATGTTTGATGTCGGAAAAGGTGTTGGGGCAAGTGTTTGAAAAAGCTCTGATGGAGGCGTCATTGACCAAAGTGTTCGTCATTGACAACCGGGTTTTCCCATTTTGTGATTTCCTTTCGTAGAGAAAAACAATCTTTTCGTAACTCGTAGATGTTTTTTGGTACTTCGGCTTTTTTTTTTTTTTGTGCGACCGAGGCCATGTCTCACCGAGTATCATTCCTTCGTTTATGTTGCTTTCATATCTTTGATTGGATGAATAAAACCTTCTGGAAGAGACCCAGCAAAACCCCTCTTGCGAAGAACCATTTCTTTTTATTGGATTTTCCCTTGAAAATTATCTAAGGTTTCCGTGGCATGCCGCATGAGTGTGTAGAAGTGCGAGCTGCCACAAGCTGGATAACACGCCATGAGAGAAATAAAGAAATCCGTCAGGTGAAAGTCATGGCTAGAGATTCTTAAGGGAAAGTGTCTGCGCCGCTGCTTGATGATCTTCTTTCTTGCATTATTCTTTTCTTCAGTATTTTATGAATAAGACATTTTGTGGGGGTTTGATTTCTCTGGTTTTCAATCGACGGGTAATGACTTTGTGAGAGTTTAGGTTTACTTGGTATTTTTCCTTTAAGATGTTCCAGGAAAACTTTTTAAGGGAAGATGTTCTTTAATTGAAATTGAAAACTCTACTCATGAATGCAAGCAGTGCAATCACTTTAGAGAAGTTACAAACATCGCATGAAAGGGGAAATTGCTGAATGAAATATTGAAAGGAGAACGCTGGAGGGGAAAGTAGCACAGCGTTTTAGGTATTGAAGGGCTTGATCCATCTCGAATGAATCGTCACACCTTCCAACTTGTCGGCATTGATGAGTTTGCAGTAACCACCCAAGATAACATTTGTCACCAGATAGGGCTCGTGTTTCTTTTCTTTAGGAGAATCAGGTTTAGCGGCTATCCTCACTGTTACATCTCCAACTTGAAACGAGGTCGTCTTGGCTACCATATCTCCAATTTGAAACGGGTTTGGGCATTGTGCAACCACTTGATTTTTTGAGATCGTCATTTTTTACTACGGAAGCTTCCAAATTTTCGACAAAGCACTTGAAAGGCCCAGCATTCCATTCACATCTCTTAATGACGCCCAGGTTGGTGATTGGACTGAGTTCCTATGCTTGGCCGAGAGGAGAAGTGACTGGGTGCAGAAAGGGTTGTTTAACCAGACTTACTTGAGTTTGGAATCTGCGGATGAACGCCAATGGGATTTATCCAGATAATTGAGTTACAACGGTAAGTTGTTGATACGGCAACATGTAATCTTCAAAGTCGGACGGTTTATTGGAAATTCTTTCGGGTAACGACATCGGCAGAGAGGACACTCCTAATTTCGCTTTGTTGCCGTGTACCCATGGGCGCCCCAGAATCATGTCGTAATTTGAGAGTTCTTTGAAAATGTGGAATTTGCCATGTGTTAGAGCATCTCCTACCTTAATTTCAAGGTTGATGTAGCCATATGCGTATATTGCTTCTCCTTCCAAAATTTTGACCATGATTGGGGAACGTGTAGCCTCCTGCTTCGAAATTCCCGCAGCTCTCAGAGTTTTGATGGTAACGATGTTGAAGTTAGAGGCCGCGTCAATCAATGTGTTGTCGAACTCGGCGTTCTTCAGATGAACCATGGTCAGCAGTCCCCAGTTGTATTTTCCAGCACCGTCTCCCGAGAGAGTTTGGGGTTCTGGCGTAGTTTCTTCAGTAGAAAAAAGTCGCTTGCCCGACACAAGTCGATTGAGGGCTATAAATATATCTTGACGCTGCGCCTTGGAAAAATAAAGAATCTCGCATACATGCTCAATGATGGATTGCACGGTTTTGTGAACAGAGTCCCCAGAGAGCATGCAACTCCTGACTGGAAGAGGATCTCTGTGAACTCCCTCATTGTCCAGCTGAAGTTCCCCTGCCTCCACCTTTTCTTTGAAAATACGTTTTAACTTATTGCAGTCACTGGTCGGGTGATGGACAAATCTGTGGTAGCGGAAATACTTAGGATTTGCCATTTCCTCTTCAGTTGGTGGGCGCCTAGTAGGAGGCAATCTGATGGCGTCATCTTGGATCCATGCCTCTAAGAGTTCAATTACTTCCTCGATTGGGAACGGGAAATCCAATGCCCTTTCTCCGGCTCCTTGATATTGCGCAGGAGCCTTAGCTACATCCTTCCACAGTGAAGCCGCCTGATGTGCTGGCGTTGCACGCTTGGATTGTTGTTCTGTCGCTGGAGCCTTCCTTTTTCCACTTTCACTTACCACGCTCACAGAGGGGCCAGTGTTATATTGCTTGTTGATGAGGCGTCTGTTTCCTCGAGTTTCGCATGCGTCTTCAACCTTGGCTGGCCTGGTTCTTTCCAACAATGCTGGTGCTGTTGTGGCCGACCGTTTAGCAGCCTCATGAAGTTCAGAGGACATCTGGAATCGCAGATTCTCCAGTAAGGCACGGTAGATGGGAACCATACCATTGATGTAAGAATCTACTAATTATTGTTCGGTCACATTTGGGTCGTGACAGTCCAGTGCTTGAATCCTGAATCTTTTGACATAATCATTTGGATGTTCATTGGTTCATTGAAACATCCTCCCTAAATCTGAGAATGTAATTTGCTCAGACACAAAGAAGTACTTCTTGCAGAAAGCCGTAACCATGTCACCCCAGTTGGGTATGCTGTTTGGTGCAATGTTGTTGTACCAGGTGTATGCTCTTCCGGTAAGTGACTTTGAAAACTCCCTCAAACACAGAACATGGTTGTATTCGTGTTCGCCCAAGGATTCCAAAAATCGAGAGACATGTTCACGCGCATTACCGGTGCCGTCATATAAGGAGAATTGAGGAGAAGAGTATCCTCTCGGGAGAGGAATTATTTGTACTTCAGGAGGATACGGTGGTTGATGTTGATGCATGTCTGCAGAATCACTTTTGGCTCGGTTTCGAAGAAGTCGCTCCAAATCCTCTCGTGTGACAAAATTGGACGGCTGATTCCTCTCCGTTGGAGCCCCCAAACGGGTCTCTTCATCTACAAAGGTATGCCTTGCTGAGGCATCAGCGCCAGGAGTATTGAAAGTGTTCCTCATTGGCTCTGGTCGGCGCGGTTCCTGTGGTAGCCGCTCCGTTAGTGTCTTGAGGAAAAGAAGCACCTCTTTCTGAGTCGAAGCCATGTCCGTCTGAGCCCTAGCAAGAACAACCTGTCTTTCCATCAAATCAGCAATGGTAACATGGGATCGGCTCACTCTGGCTCCCCGGTCTCTCGTACTGATGGAGTAGCAGCGGCTCTGGTGAAGGTTGGAGATATCACGTTTGAAGAAACATTGTGGGGGCAGCAGCGGCCCTGGCTCTGGTGACTGGAGGTGTGACACCTGAAGGAACGTTTTCCGCGGCAGCGGCTCTAGCTCTGGTAACCGAAGGTGTAATGCCTGAAGGAACATTCTCCGCGCTGTTGGCGTTGATAGGTGGCGTATTAACGCTACCGGAAGGAACGCCGGTACCGAGAATAATTTCAGCGCTAGTGTTTTCAGGGTTTGCTGCTGACCCGGACCTAAGCTCTACCATCTTGAAATTGGGATTGAAAAAATGAAATTGGAATTGGGAAATTGGAATTGCAACCGAGTAATTAATCTCCCACTGTGGTCGCCAATTGTTTGTGGGTGAAATCTGTTTCTGCTGATTTTGGTAATTTTGGGTGTGTGGGTGAGAAACGAATCTAAACCCTAAACAATGCACTGCACGGGAGTACTTTTGATTCGAGAGATCAATCTGTATAATCCTGGCCTAAACCAAGAAATGGTCGTTCCAGGCTTGCTTCGGTCACTAAGTGAAGGAGAAGGGTTGGTCTTAGGGAGGGAAGCGAAGAGAGTGTTGAGACCAGAATCGTTGATTCTGAAGGTATGGTTGTTTATGACTTGTATCTGAAAGTAGAACTGGCTAGCAGAATGGAAAGCTACCAGGTGATTTCTAGATACTGTATTGTTGCCGACCAAAACTTGTTTTTTGGGGAAAATAGGTAAAGCCTATTTATACAAGTCATATTGAAACGTACCCTTGTCTCGTAGGAAGTGGAAGCGATTAAGTGGTGGAAGAATAAAGTAACATGTAACCGTCAGACGTTATGCTTCCATGATGAGGGAAGTGAATTCGTGTAACCTTCAGTCATTACGCTTCCATGATGAAGGAAATGAATTGTTTACACCGTTACTTTTCACCACCACTAATTGTCCTACTTCATGACACTTTCTTGTAACGAGCGCATTGCACGCCGCACGCTGTAAACCGCTAGACCAATACCCTGATGAGTATCCCCCCAGTTTGTGACATATTTGATGTCTCGAGTGTTTTCGTGGAAAACGTGTAGCAGGTTGCTATGTGTGGCAAGTCAAAGTCAAGAGCTTTGCCATAGGAAAATAACATGTGATGTAATTAGGCTTGCCTTGGTCGGCCGCCTAAAACTTGCCACAAGTCCGTCGGTTTGGTAGAGAACTCGAATGGCTGAGATTACATCTCATGAGGAAGGGTAGCCGTTGATTATGGCCACATATTTTTTGTGTAACAAAGTGGCGCCATTAGCATAGTGGCGTCTGGCGTAGCCGTGGCGTAGCGGGTTGCCTGGGACTTGCCGCAAGCTCGTCAGTTCAGTAGCGAACTTGGATGGCTGAGATTGCATCTCATGAGGAATAGTGGACATTGATTGTGGCCGCATCTTGTTGTATATCGAAGTGGCGCCATTGGCATAGTAGCGCCTGGTGGAGCCATGGAATAGCGGCATGCCAGTGGCATTGTGGCATGGCCACGCCTGTGGCGTTGTAGCATGGCCAAAGCTAAGGTTTGGTTCCATGGCCAAAATTAGGGCTTGGCGGCGTGGTAAGAATTAGGGCTTGGCGGCGTGGCCAAGGCTAGGTTTTGGCGCCGTGTTAAGAATTAGGGCTTGGCGGCGTGGCCAAGGCTAGGTTTTGGCGCCATGGTAAGAATTAGGGCTTGGCGGCGTGGTCAAGGCTAGGATTTGGCGTCGTGGTAAGAATTCGGGCTTGGCGGCGTGGCCAAGGCTAGGTTTTGGCGTCGTGGTAAGAATTAGGGCTTGGCGGCGTGGCCAAGGCTAGGATTTGGCATCGTGGTAAGAATTAGGGCTTGGTGGCGTGGCCAAGGCTAGGTTTCGGCGCCGTGGTAAGAATTAGGGTTTGGCGGCGTGGCCAAGGCTAAAGTGGCAAGCTACCGCTGCAGAGTGGCATGTTGGCATGCCGATCAATATGTTGTTGTGGTAAGGAGCGTTTGGCTTGCCAGTTCGTATGGTGGCCCGGCAGGGTGCGTTTGGCATTTAATGTATGGTGGCAAGTTTGGAGCGACTTGATTGGCCGAGGAAAGGGGCCGGCCAAACATAAGGCGCGGCTACAATTCTAGTGAAAGTGTGGCGGCTTTAGAGCGACCTGATTGGTTGATGGCAAGTGGGGCCGGCAAGTATGGGCCCAGCCACAACTTATGTGCGCGTGGCTAATTTGAGACGACACGATTGGTCGAGAGAAATAGGGCCTAAGGCATGGCCAAGCCTCCCTTTGTTGCTGCGGCTCCCTATTTTCTGATTCTGAGCAAGGTTTTGCACATGCTAATCCATGGCGGATTAATTACCTAGTTTGCCTAGGTTTAATTTCGACAAGCAAGGTCTGATATACTGCGCGTGGCGCAAATACCCTAACTTATGCAAGTTAGTCAGGTCAATTGATTGAACTCTATGTGTTGACATAGAGTTCTTTTAAGTTCATTTCCAGAGAGCAGCATGCTTTTTCTGATTAAATACCTTATGCAAAGACCTTATCCTTGATACTTGGAAATTCATGCTACTCTGCTGCGAGTGAACACAAATCGTCATGCCATATCAACATTAAGGGTTCAGCCGGAGAACATAGCATAGAAGGCATTCGAAGGAACTTATATTAAGTGAAAATAAGCGAGGCGCTGAATTTTACAGAACATCTGGGATGGTTGCTACATTCGCCAGTCTGGATAAATTTCACGTAAGTATATTGAACGGCTCAATAAATATGCTGGTGGAGAGGTTAGCACTCACGGCACCGTTTCCTTACAGAGTGACGTCACATCAGATGCAAGTTTTTACGATTTCAACCCTGAGCTAAAAACCACCATCAACAACCTCAATCTAAAACTTTTCCACCTATAAGTCCTTTCTCCAATAGTGATTGTCTATGGAATGATTCGAGACAATGCAACAAATCGGTTCACACTTCGTGTGATCGTCTATGGATACGAGATCTAGACAATACAACAACGAAGTATGTTTACTTGATAAAAGGTTCGGACTTAACCAAACACAATAGGATTACTTATCAAGTAAATAGGAATTAACGTTTGTGTAATTTACTTTAAATTATAATAACAACAATTATAATTGCGGAAAATAAAAGTAAATGACACGGAAAGATTTTGTTAACGAGGAAACCGCAAATGCAGAAAAACCCCGGGACCTTGTCCAGAATTGAATACTCTCAGGATTAAGCCGCTATAAACAATCAAACCAACTTCGTATAGTTGAGACCAAGCAACTAAAACCTATAGTTCACCTAGTTCCGTCTGTATTCGCACGCCTCCAACTTATGAATAAGTCACGTACTTGGAACAATTCCTTTGGTTCGTATTCCAAACAGTAAAGGAACAACAAATCTGTTTGGTATCAACTCTCTTCAACCAAAGTAATTGTTAAGATTTTGCGATCAATACTTTTAATCACAAAGAATTGTATTGATGCCGATCTACACAACTAATCAATCTAATCTACCACAAGGATAAACCGATTATAGTTGGATCCTCTTTTACCGAAATAAGTATTGTGCACACCAAAGATTATGAACCTAAATCGAAATCTTCAAAATCTTCTTTGTCTTCAAATCTTTTTATATTTTCAATAAACACCTGCACACAATCAACTTGAATCTCTTGTGATCAATCACGCACAGAACGGAGTATGTTAACAATGGATTATCACAAGACGTCTTTAGATTTACAAACAGTCTAAAGATCCCCGTCGAAACTTCGATCTAGTTTGAGTGAATCTTATATCGAAGAGAAGATTCTCAAGCATAAACAAACTAGGTGCAATCAAAGTTCAACCACCGTTAGTCAATCAAATCAATCGAAAACAAAAGATAAACCGCAATTATCTAGTTTCCCACCAACGGTACTAATAGAGCTTCTCAACCCCAAAGAAGTCTTTAATTGAGCAGCCGTAAGAGATTTCGCCTAATTAGGTTACTCTCCTCTCCGAATAGGCGGCTTCACCAGTATCAGCACAATTGAGATAGTTTTGCTATTTCTGAGGATTATTTTGCTCGAAATGCAAACTTTCATATTTATAGACCAAGGAAGTTTGGACACCAAGGAATTTCCAAAACCGAAAATATTATCAAGATATGAAAAATATTCAGATTCGGTTTCCATAATTCCTGGAAATGCTTTGTCCAAATAATGACCGAAAATCTCTTAGAAAATCTCCAACTAGCAAATGCACATTACTAATTTTCATTTTTCAAAAATAAAATTAAAAACCTTAAATAAAAGATTCTCAATTTATTTTATTCGATCCGGGATTTTCTTCCTTTAGCTATTAAGGAATAACTTTGAACAATTAAAGATTAGCGTTATTGCACATGTTCAAAGTATGTCGACATCCTTACTTTGTAAGTCCTCTTTCATACTTACAATCTTGAAACCGATTTGCCACACTTCCAAACAAGTTTAGAATTGGTTCATCTGACTTTCAAGAACTACATGATTGATCAAGAACACTCAATCACCAAATATGGGTTTCACGGTTCTACTAAAACAAGTTTCAGTTCTACCTCCATGTGAGTACTTTGCATAGTCACTCTAGTTACCAAATTCGGTTGACTAGGTACTAGAATCGGTTCCCCGGATATATATGGTATCTAACTTGTACTTGCTGCACATGTCCATAGGATCGGTTCCCCTTTGCCTAAAAATGTGTTGCACAAGTCCATAGGATCGGTTCCCCTTTCTTCTAAAAACTTTTTGCACCTCATACAAGGATCGATTCCCCTTTGTGATAGGTTGTACCTCTTACTAGGATCGGTTCCCCTTTACCCAGAGTCGGTCATACCAATAACACAAAATCGATCATACCATCTCAGGTGATTACTTAAGATCGGTTGCACCTCTTACTAGGACTGGAATGTAGTTGAGACCGAATTATCCCTCCAAGAAATTTAGTCATAAATCGTGTTCCTTACGCCTCTTGAACCTCGCGAGATTATGCGCACTTGATTCCCTTAGTTGACGTCCTTTACAACCTAAAATAAGAGTTGCTTCAACCTCATTGAAGACTTTTGATACCATTCTTCCTCTAATAGACAAGCCTATTTGATTTCCCTTTTGATTTGCAATCTGGATTTGGAAATCTGTTTGAAGTAGACAAAGTCCAAGAAATCTCACGAATCCGAACACACTCGCAAGATGAGAAGCTGGATTACTAACCACCTCTCAAGAACAATCCAAATAAATCAACAAAGAGTTTCTATCTTGAAGACTCACAAAGTCGAGACGAAAAGAACCTTGTGATTTGTATCTATCTCGTTCTTGATCTCGATTACTAAAATATCAAAGATCAATAGGAACAAGATCCATATACATAAACTATCCAAGAAATGATAGTCTTCGTGGGCTTCACGAATGCCACAATGAAGTCTTCAAAGTCGTAACCTAATTATCTTTCTCAAAGGAAACCTAGGTTATAGATGACGACTCTAGCAAGTGATAGAAATATTTTTGCGTCTGAATTGTTCACAATTCTCTATTGTTAATTAGTGCTCGATTTTGTACTTATCGTGGTGTTCTATGTGTTGGTAGGTATTTTTGTGAAAAAAACCTTTTTGGAAAAATCGGCTCTAAAAATTACTAAAAGCACCCACAAAATTACTAAAGGCACACCAGGACTACTGCGAAAGGGACACCAGAACCGGATAGGGGGACTCCACTTTCTTCCCCATAATTTGGCGTGAAATTTAGTTTCAAATTTTGTTCACCTGCATAATATCCTGGATTTGATTTGGAAGAGTTTTGGATGGATTTAATCTCACAGTTGGGTTGGTTAGGGCATGTTTTATCGAAATAGGATTGATAATGTTTTTCGTATTGATTAAAAAGGAAGATCGCGTAGGTTTGACTTAAAACAGAGAGGATATATATTCTTGGGTTTATTTCTGGAAAGTATGTGTTATATTTGAAAGATTGCGCGTGTCTTTAGATAGTTTGACTCCTTCTGATCGAGTATTGAACTTGTTTGGAGAAAATCAACACAAGCAGATGCGTAAACAGATAAAAAAAAAGGGAAATAATTCTTGTGATATTGCAGAGAGACTAAACAGAGGATATTTTCTATTAAACTCAAGATATTTGGGTCCTATTAGTATATAAAATAGTTGTGCGAGTCACATAAGAAAAACAATGAGTTTGGAAGAGAACAGAGAGCTAGAATCGAAGAAATTGAGAGTTATAGAGAAAGTTTTCTGCTGCCAGAAAACTGAAGAACACGAAGAACAGACCGTTCAAAAATGTGGTTTTGCAATAGTATCTGCAACAATCCATTAGCAACGTTTAATTTTAATTTGCAATATTTGATTTGTAATAGAGAATTAGTAACGCTTATACAGCGTTGCAAACTCCCGGTTTTAACGATTTTCTCTCATTTTCTTCTTTGTAAACACCATTTGAGCTATGAACAACCATTTTGAGCGTGTTTCCAATGTGAGGAGCTAAAGCCGATTGATGAGGCGACAAAGGAAGCTATTTTCCCAATGCAAAAGTGGTACTTTTTATTTATTTGATTTGTGCAAAAAAAATATTAATGAGTATTTGCTTAGATTAAAAATAAATTAAATGATTTTTCTTAAGCGATTACGATTTCTATTGATGGAGCATGCTTATCCTAGGATTTTGATGTCCCATGCTTTCGATTTACAATTGTCATTCTAAAAATCTACTTTTACAACATTTTAGAATCAAATTGAATGTGTGAATTGCATAAATATAATTATATAATTAAAATCACTTTGAGAATTGGGAAATAATTGAATCTTATGCTCAATATTCTTTTAATTTTGATTTCACCTTTGTTTGAGTTTTGCTATTTTTAGTTTTAGAACTTAGGTCTAAAATCAACTTCATGAGTATGAGAATCAAATCTGTTTACTACTATATTACAATCACATCAAAGAAGCAACTAGGACACAAGAGTGCCAAGGATGAAGATATCATGTTGCATGAGTATCTCTATTTATAGATTTTCAAAGATCTAGGTAACTTTTAATTCAAGCTAAGATAACTTGAGATCCAAGCAAATACTGTCTCAATTTATATGGAATTATTATTAGGAATCCATGTAAGCATGTGGGAAGTCCACCGTGAAATCACACAGAAGAATATACATTATAGTCCAGGATTCTGAAACTGTGTACAATGATGGTTTGTGTTGGCATGTATGCTTATAAAACTTAAAAGCATAAGTGGTGTTCAATAACACTCGAAACTTAAATCATGATCCACAAGCTCAAGAGATTTTGTGAACAAAGTTGTCTTAGAAGTGTTTATCACAGTTGTAGCAAAGGCGAAGATATTTGTAAAACCATTCGTGAGCTTCTGCTTAAATCATAACTGGGTAGGTATGCGTACCGGTATGCATACATATGGACAGTCCACGAACTCAGCTCCAAGGGTACGCGTACCAGGTATGTGTACCTTGGTCAGTTTACAAACTCAGATCCCAGGGGTATGTGTACTAGGTATGCGTACCTCTCTCCATTCCCGAACTCGGATCAATAGCGTACATGTACTGGGTATGCGTACCTATCATGTTCGCAGAATTCCGACTGTTTTGAAAACTCTTTCTAAATAAATTGAAACATTGCCAATCGCCACAGATAATAGTTATCATTTCTTGGGCAATTTCCAAATGATCAACTAGAAACAAAAATGGGTTATGAATAATAAATTGTTTTTAAGCATGATTGTTAAAGATCTACGAACATCCATTGGTTGAGTCATTTTTTGAGAGATTTATCAAGACAAGCTTGACTCGGTTTTTTTTCTTCTTCATAAGGTAGAATGATAAATGCCATGAGTAAATAGGATGGTTCAGTCTTCACATACCTCTTTGTTGATAAAGTTATCACAAATGTCCTTGTTTGTTCTTTAGTCTTCAATCTAAGAGGGTTATTCCGTGATGTCTGATACTCAACTACCATACTATAATCCTAGTCTGAGACTTGACTTTAGTAGGCTGGAAATCAAGATATAGTTTTATGCATCTAACATTCACAACAAGCTTGAGATTTCAAAACTTGCGAGTTCGACCGAGTAGTACTCTAACAATAGGTAAAATTACTACACACTGGGGTAGCAGCTTGAGTCAATTGATCATTGATACACGAGTGCATATTCTTCTTTGTTACTCAAGGAAAAATTCTACATGGTTACATGAATAAATATATATTGAGAAGCTTAGTTAACTTGGTATCAAAGTAATTCATAAACATATGAACTAATTTACGAACTTAGCATTGATTATAAGATACCAAAAATTATTCATCTTATAAATAGAAGATTCTCAGCAACCTAAAATCTAAATCCTAACACTCTAAGTCTTAGTTGCGGCTAGGGTCGTCCTATAACCTAGGTTTCCTAAAGAAACATAATCAAGTTATGACTTTAAAAGTCTTCACTGGTGGATTCATGAAGTCCAATCAAAGTATCTTACCTGATGATATCCAGAAGCTTATCTTGATCATCGTAGTTCTTGTCTATTCAAAGGTATGTATATTTTGTTATACATCCATTCAATAACTATCAATTAGGGTATTGATTGAAGGTACAAAGTTCTCTTCGTCTTTGACTTTGTAACTCCACAAGTTTCACATACATTCTTAGATTGATCTTATGAGGTATAATCGATTAGGCATCTCTATTACTTTTGAACAAAGTAAGTTATCCTAATTGTTGAGGTTTGCTTGATATCTTCTTTACCAATGGAGACCCCTCATAAGGAAACATATTTCCATTATCTTGATTGAATATCTTTTTGGAGGAAATCAATGAGCTATTTGTTAGAAGAAAAATAGTTAAAAGTCTTCACTTCGCTGAAGCACTGTTGGGTTTGAAATGATGTCAGCTAGGGGAATCAAGTGCGCAGGATTTTGCGAAATCCAAGAGATGTAAGGAGTATGATTGAAGATGAGTTGCTCGGAGGATCGATTTGTTCTCAACTACATACCAGTCTGAAATCTGAAAATATGTTAGTGTATGTAGCGATTTAATATAATATAGTATGCAAGCTGGATGAGCTCTCACGGTGTTCCTACAAGATTGCACTAATTTCTTGTTTCTTGCATTTTTTTCCGCATTATATCGTTTATCGTTATAGTTGAATCACGGGTAGTACGTCAAATCGACCTAGATAATTTTTAGCTCAGCTTGTATATATCCTAACAAGACTTGTTCTTCTTGAATTCGTATCTTGAGAAAATGTTACAAGACTTGTTCTTGCTGGAATTCGGATCTTGTATAGTTCGGGAACATACTAGGTTGAAATTGATATATAATCAAGTGCAAGTGTATTTTCTGTTGATCTATACTTATTGATTGTACAAGGAACTGTCTATACATGTTCACGAACGGAAAAATATTTGTGTTATATTAGGTAACCTCTATTTCTTTAGTTATTTATTGTAACATTAAAATGTATACAATTTAGATTAGACAAAAAGTAACTCACATAATTAGTTAGTAAAGGAAAATTTAGTCATATATTTTAAAGTGCGAAAATGCTATATGAACAACTTCATAACAGCTGAATAACAACATTTTCGACGCGTCTAATGGTGTGGAGGAGAGAGGTGGTTTTTATTATTTTTCCACGTCATTTTAAATATGAAAGAACACTCTAGTCCTGCAAATGATATTAGATTTTCTTTATAAATTCTTTGAAGAAAATTTCTTTCAAGCATCTTTCACCTTAATTTATTCATAATAATGAAATTTTGATCTCTTTCAAACTCGTTAATGATTCAATATCTCTCTTCCATCTCTTCAAAAAAAATCTCTCTTTCATATTTTCAAATCTTTATTCCTCATTCAGTCAATACTCAAAAGAAATTAACCATTCTGATTAGGGTTGTTTTCTTGATCAAAGCTAAATCAAAGTAGATTTTTTGTTTTGATATTGGTTTTTTAAAATGGAAGTATATCTCTAAAGATGAACAAACTGTTAGTGGTGAACGATAGAACATTAATGAAGGGAACTTTTATTAGGGATCATTTGATCGATGAATAATTCAGGTAGAATAACTGTATTTCCCATAATAACTCCAAAGTTACAGACACATGATAACTACTGAGAGTTAATATACTCTCTCATGACAGACTCTACCAACCACTTAATACTAACCATACAGAAGGATACACGTGTAACTGACAGCTCATACAGACAGCTCATAAAGACAGTTAGTAAGACAGGCTGGATGACAGGTAGACTGGCTATTACCCCTCTTCAAACTGAACTAACTGAAGCTTGGAGAAGTTGTAGACATGAAGTTTGTATTTAAGCATTTGAAATCTGGGACCAAGAAGACCTTTAGTAAAAATATCTGCCAGCTGAGCAATGGTGGAGATGTAAGAAACCTTCAAGGATTTTGCTTGAACCAACTCTCTGACAAAGTGGAAATCAAGAGCCATATGTTTAGTTTTACTGTGAAAGACATGATTAGAAGCAAGAGATATCTTTGCTAAGATTGTCACAATGCACAGATTGGAGGAACAGCAAGAAGATATACAAATCTTTTAATAACCGACACAACCAAACTATTTCAAAAGAGTTGTTTGTTCAAGAGCCACTGTGCTCGGCTTACATCTTTGGATCTAGCAGAATGTGAACTATTTCTTAGCACTCCAAGAAATAGGATTATGACCAAAGAAGATGCAGAAACCAGTGGTAGATCTTCTGTCATCTGGAGATCCAGCCCAATCAGCATCACTGAACCCTTGTAATGTTTGTAGCCCTTTAGAGAAGAAGAGACCATGATCTATGGTACCCTTGACATACCTTAGAATTCTTTTAGCAGCACACATATGAGCGGTTTGTAGGTGATGCATAAACTGACAGACCTGATTGACTGCAAAACTAATTTCAGGCCTAGTCCAAGTTAAGTATTGGAGGGCACCCACCAATGATCTAAATTCAGTTGGATTATCAAGAATATCCCCATATGAAGCACTTAATTTGCAAGAAGCGAAGTTTGAGAAGAACAAGGTTTAGCTCCCACCATTTGAGTTTTGTCCAATAAGTCCAATGCATACTTTGTTTGACATAGAAAAATACAAGAACTGTTTCTATTGACTTCAAGTCCCAAAAAGTAGTGTAGAGCACCCAGATTCTTAACAGGAAAATAAGAACTCAAAGCAGCAAGAATGTCATTGCAATGAGAAGGAGAGTTACCTGTTAAGATGATGTCATCCACATAAACCAATAAAATGGTAATCCTGGTTCCAACTCTCTGAACAAAAAGTGAATGATCTGCAGCAGATGAATGAAAACCCAAGGAGATAAGAACAATATACAACTTGTCATACCAAGCTCTAGGAGCTTGCTTAAGTCCATAGATAAATTTGTGAAGCTTGCACACAAAATGAGGATTGTCCTTATCTATAAAACCTTGAGGTTGCTCCATAAAAACTTCCTCCTGTAAATCTCCATGGAGGAAAGCATTGCTCACATCTAATTGCTGAATGGACCAGTCAAAATGAACTGCCAATGAAAGAATTAGTCTGATAGTAGTGGGCTTTGCTACAGGACTAAAGGTTTCATTATAATCAAGTCCAGCATGCTGATGAAAACCTTTAGCTACAAGCCTTGACTTGAGTTTGTCAATTGTACCATCTGCATTATACTTGGTTCTGTAAACCCATTTGCATCCAACAACATTCTGACCGAGGTTCGGGGAGCTACAAGAGACCATGTGCCTGCATTCTTTAAAGCTATATGTTCTTGAGTCATGGAGACTTTCCATTTGGGTAGCTTAATAGCTTGAGTGAAGCAAGTTGGAGTGATAGGAATTGTAGGACTCAGTAAGGCAGCAAGCAAAAGATGTTTAGTAGCAAAGTATATCTTAGGTCTAGAAATACCAGATTTTCCTCTTATTTGCATAGCATGATCATTTTGAACATCAAGAGTTAAAACACCAGAATGAACAGAAGAAATATCTAAAACTGGTAAATTGTGGTAGTAGTTGGAGCTGGAGGAGAAGAAGGAATATATGGCAGCTGAGGTGTGTCCACAGAATCATGAGAAAAGTTTTCAAAGCTCAAAATTGAAGCAGATGTTGAAGTAGACATTATAATAGCATAAGGAAAAATAGTTTCATTGAAAACAACATGTCTAGAAATGTATACCTTGCCAGAAACAGGATCTAAGCATCTGTACCCTTTTTGATGAGTGCTATAACCAAGAAAAACACAAGGAGAACTTCTTGGAGCTAATTTGTGAGAGGTATAAGGCCTTAACCAAGGATAACAAACACATCCAAAGCTTCTCAAGAAAGTATAATCAGGTGACCTGCCAAACAATTTCTCCAAAGGTGATAAAAAATTTATGCTCTTGGTTGGTAATCTATTGATTGTATAATTGGCAGTCAAAAAAGAGTCTACCCAGAAAGAATCAGGTAGAGCAGCTTTGATAAGAAAAGTCCTCCCAACATCTAAAATATGCCTATGTTTAGCTTCAGCTAAACCATTTTGTTCTGAGGTATAGGGACAAGTGAATGCATGTTTAATACCATGTGAAGCAGTAAATGCTGAGACTTCTCTATTGATAAATTCACCTCCACCATCAGTCCTTATGGTTATTATTCTAGTGCATAATTGATTCTCTATTTGTTGTTTGAAATTGAAGAATATAGTCTTGAAATCAAACTTAGCTTGTAATGGAAACAACCAACAAAATTTAGAATAATCATCAATCACATTAACATAATAAAGATATCCACTATTGGACATTACAGGAGCTGAACCCCAGAGATCCATATGTAAAATCTCTAAAGGTTTTGATGTACAAGTAGTGGATAATCTGAAAGGCAGTTTATGTGATTTTCCTAGTTGACAACACTCACAGAAGAGTGGAGTTTTGAGTACATTATTATCAAATTGATGACAGACTTTTTGAAGAGTTTGAAATGAGGGATGAGCTAATCTATGATGCCAGATTGCTGAAGTAGCTTTACTGATGTGAAAGGCTTGAGGTGGAAGGTTGAAGTTGATTGGGTACAGTCCATTGACATGAGGACCCTGCAGCAGAATCTTCCCAGTTTGAAGATCCTGCACAGTGTAGTCAAATGGAGAAAAGGTGATTGTGCAATCATTATCAGATGTGAATTTATGAACTGATAATAGATTGTTAGAAGAAGTTGGGACATGTAACACATTTTGAAGTGTGAAATGCTTATGAGAAGTAGGTAATGTAACAGAACCAACATAATTAATGGACATACCTTCCCCATTTGCAGTTTGAATATACTCATAACCATCATAAGCTGTGTAATCATCAAGAAGAGAAGTATTATTGACAATATGATTATTTGCACCACTATCAGCATACCACGGATTCTCACCAAAGATATTAGCTGCAGCCAACATAGCATGAAGATTTTATGGTGGTGATTTTCCTTGATAAGCAAAGTTCAATCTATGTGAACATTCCGGAGCTAGATGATCATTATCACCACAAATTTGACAAGTTATTTTAGCACCAGGTAGCATAGACGGTGGAGGTGGAACAGAAGAAAAAGTTGGAGATGAATTACGAAATGGTGATGGAGAAGAAGAACCTCTATAAGCTGGATGAAAAGGTCGTTTGCCTCTGTAATTAGGACTATGTCCACCTCTCATACCAGGATGAGGACCACGAAAAGGATATGCTGATGGATAATGATGGGAATTAAAATTCCTAGAATTATTGTGTACCAGAAAAGCCTTATTCTCTGTTTCAGCCATGATAAACTTAGATCTGGTGGCTAGTACAATTTCTTCACTAAGCAGGAGATTATGCAATTCAACACTAGTAACAGGTGGATACCTTACATGAACTGACGTAGCGAAAGCATCAAAAGAAGAGCTCAAACCTGATAAGATAGTTACTACAATCTCACTGTCACTAACAATTGATCCTGCAGCAGCCAAAGCATCAACAACTTTCTTAATATCTGAAAGATAATTTGTAATTGATCCATTTCCGAGACGAATTGATTGTAGTTTTGTACGAAGCTGAATTGTGTGAGTAGCAGAGACTTGTGAAAACTTAGTCTGAATATTAGTCCACAGCTCATACGCCGAAGAAGCACCAGCAAAATAGGGAACAACTGATTCAGACATGGTAAAGTAAAGAAGCAGAGTGATTGTTGAATCTTCATCTTTCCACAAAAGATATGCAGGATTAAGTTCATGATTAAGTCGTTGTGGTGGACAAACAGAAAGACCAGTGATATAATTAGTAGCTCGAAATTTTGCTAAGAGAGCAAGAAACAAAGATTTCCAGGTGAGGAAATTATCTTCTTTGAGTTTTAAAGTAACAATGTTGGCTAATTGATGAAGGGGAAATTTGGAAATGGATTTTGGAGCATCCATGAAGATTGAACAAATGAATAAAAGAAAGATCTAATCAATTGAATTAATTGAATTGAATATAAATATTATGAGGAAAAAAAATAGATCAAGAAACTGGATCTAGATTGGAGAAATCGAACTACTGAGAAATACTATAAACAAGTGATTAAGATAAAGAAGGATAAAGAATGAAAAGAACCTGAAGATTCACTCGTTTGAAGATTAAAATTTGAGCTCAGGAGAAGCCATTAATGGCGAAAAACTTGGATCGAGTTTTCTCATCTGATACCAAGGCAGAATAACTGTATTTCCCATAATAACTCCAAATTTACAGACACATGATAACTACTGAGAGTTAATATACTCTCTCATGACAGACTCTACCAACCACTCAATACTAACCATACAGAAGGATACACGTGTAATCGATAAAAATCATACAGATGACTCATAAAGACAGTTAGTAAGACAGTTGGATGATGTGAGTAGACGGCTATTAAATTCGTTGTGCTATATTTGATAGACATTTGGATTATGTTCAATTGAACTTCCAAATTTTCCTTGATATTCAGGAGCGGAATTCATATTGATAACGAACAACTTGATTATGATCATAAGTTTTCATGATCAAAAACAAAATTAAGTATTAGAAAAATTAAAGATTTTATGTCTGAGATTGGTAATGCATCATAGAAAGATCGGTAGGGAAAATGAAATAAGGTCTTACTACACCTTCAGGGAAAAAAAAAAGTGGATCGATAAAGGAAAGTATATGTGATGTTGCTGTTAAATGATAATGATACCTTTAAGTGAGAGATCCTGGTTTATTCATGAGCATTAAGGAATTACTTACTGGTTTTATGAAGAAAAAAAAAAGCTTCGTTATGATATTTTTTTTTCTTTGAAAAGACGCGATACAAAGAAAATAAACTTTAGATTTTTAAGGGAACGTATATTTCCATTTGGTGCTAATCCTCTGGAGATACTATTTATGGGTTATTTTATCAAAATGACGAGGCACGCCATAAATTATCTCTCCCACTCCCACCTCATCGACGCCATGTCAGTGATCGCCCATGGTTTTAAAGTGTTGATTTTTATTATTTAAAAAAGGAAAAAATATCATTTGGTCCTTTTATACCCGGGCCCACAACAATTTGGTCCTTTTAGAATTCACCTTTTCCATTTGGTCCTTAATTAATAAAAAAAAATACCAAACAGACAATAATACCCTTACCTAACTGTTACCGCCTTCAACCCACGATCTCCTAAAAACGCGTCAACTGTCTCTTTCCTTCTTTTTTTCATTTTCAGTTTCATTTTCAGAGAACCACAACTTCTTCATCTTCTTCTCTCCAAAACCCAGAGAACGAACATCGTCAAACCAAGAATGCACCAAAAATCAGTCGAAATCATTTCAAACTTCGCAAAATCGAAATCAAAACAGTCTTCAAAATCAGAAAACCAAACCCAGAAAATCGAAAAACCCTAGAAAAATCGAAGAAATCAAAACCCTAAATGGGTAAATCGAAGAGGAAAGTAGTAGTAGATTCATTTTCAGACGAAAAAGTTGAAGAAAGAGACAGCCAATTAGTTGTTTTTTAAGGAGATAATCAAGAAGAAGAAGAACCAGTGACAAAGAAATCAACAGTAAAGAAACCACCAAAAGGTACAAAAAACACTAATTCAAAGTTGATTTTTGATCTTTTGAAGTTGAATTTTGATCTATTTGTTGTTGATTCAGTTTGTATTCCCATTTTTCTGTTGTCTGCATGAAGTTGTATAAGTAGGGTATATCTTGTCGGAGTTCATTTTGTAGAATGAAGTTAGTAGATTTATACGATGAAGTACTAGAATGAAGTTATAATTCATTCTTCTGAATGAAGGTGTATTTCTGTTTGATGTTTGATGAATAATACCATGTTTGCTTGACTTCATTTCTAGAATGAAGTCTAGAAAAATTGTACTGAGTTTGATGAATAATACCATGATGTTTGATGTTTGAGTTCATTCTTCTGAATGAAGTTGTATACCATGTTTTATGAGTTCCTTCTTTAGAATGAAGGTCTATACCATGTTTCTCCTTTGATGATTGTTGGACTTCATTTCTAGAATGAAGTGTAAAAAAAGTTGTAAAGAGTTCATTTCTATAGTGAACCATATTTATTCTTTGATGTTTGTTGTACTTCATTTTGTAGAATGAAGCTAGATCTATTTATGAGTTCATTCTTTAGAGTGAAGGTGTATACCATGTTTCTTATTTGATGTTTGATGGACTTCATTTCTAGAATGAAGTCTAGCAAAATTGTACTGACTTTATTTCTACAGTGAATCAAGTAACAGAAGAATTGTACTGAGTTCATTACTTATTTGCTGGCTTAGAATTTCCATCACTACATATTAATCGTGATGAATAATACCATGTTTTATGAGTTTGTTGGACTTCATTTCTATAATGAAGTCTAGAAAAATTGTTGATTTAGATTTTATAGTACATTATATAGAATGGACTTCATTTTGGAGAATGAATTCCATTATCTAGATTCATTCTTGTGTTGGTTCTTCTTTCAAAGCCTCATTTTATTGAATGAACTTCGAAATGCTTGAGAGTTCATCAACCATAGAATGAACTGAAGTATTGGTCCTTATCAATCCACCCACACTTTATCTTCTTTTATAAGCTACTATTTATAAAAAGTTACCATTAATATTCTTTTCTTTTGTCTTTTAAAAAAAATTGTAGATAAGAAGATAAAGTGTAGCTTTGCTGGAGCCATTGCTCTTGCTTCTAAGATTAAAGCTCTTCCAGAAGAGGAGGCTTTGAATGAAGAACAAAGAAATGCTTTGTATGGGAGTCCGTTGGGGAGTGATAGGTGTAGAATACACCGTATTTACTATCTAGTAGTTTATGCTTTCTTTGCTATTTTTCGTGAGAATTATGTATTTTATGTGTGTTTTTGAGTTATTAGGTACACTGGAGTCACACGGAGGAAAAGAAAAAGAAATAATCCAAAATTAAACAAAAAAGGCAAAGCCGTCATTTCTGAGAAAACACTATCTGGAGCCTGGTTAATGTTAAGGGACAAGTCTGTTGGAGGTGCACTATAGACAAACCAGCAGAGGTTAAGGGGGGCTGTAAACTTGGTTACCCCTTATCAGGGCAGCCCGAGTACCAATATCCAACTCATTATACAACCCTAAAATCGAGTCTCGCATTAAAACACTTTCTCAATCATTAGTTAAACACCTGAAGAAGGCAGCCATGGAGGAAATCAACTAAAGAGATTAATGTTGCAAGGTTGTGAAGATAGAGTTGCGATTCACAGACGGGTTCGATCTGTTTTGTGTGGTTAGGGGATCTGTGAAATTGAAGCAATTCGGAAGATATGGGTGTTTGATTTTCAGATCAAGAATTGGAGTAGATCGAGAGATGGAATTCGGTTTGATTTAAGGTTTCGTTGAGATTGAATGAACATGGGTTCAACTTAGATTTGTGTTTCGAGATTGAATCAATTAGGTCATTGATTTCGAGATGGTGGTGGCGTGTGTTGTTGGTTTGTAGAAGATGAAGCAGGTGATAGAATGAATGGGTATCTCGATTAATTCGCGAAGAGGGAGGTTCTTTGTCTTTGAAGTTTGAGAAGAAATGAACAATTAGGGTTACGTGTTGAAGGCAAGAACCGTGAAGTAAATACAAATGAATTTGATCAAAATGGTGGCCTTGAGATGGAAGGATTTGAGAGTGTATGAATCTGTGATGGGTTCGTGGCGAGAGAATGGGTTTGGTAGATTGAATCGGTGAAGGCGATAGCTCGAGATAGATTACCGGGTTCGGTATAAGGTACTTGAGCTGAGAGTCTTTGGTGGTTTGGTTGAATGAAATGAAGGGATGTTGATATCTTTGTTAACTGAAGTGATGTGGTGCTTTGAGACATGTAGCTCGAAGTTCTTTGGAGTTGCAGGAAACTGTGGCAATTCAATGGCTAAGCTTGCAATTTGGTGCGGCTTTGTTGATACTTGCAATGCAAGGATGAAGTGCGGTGAAATCGATATGGAGATGCTTGAGTAGTGGCGGTTGAGGTGAGAGTGAGTGTGATTGAAGGCCTGTTGGTGGTCGTATCTGACCGCAACATTTCATGGATTTGCGGTCGGGTGGTATGAGGAGATTATGGAGCCGTGAATTGAAGGCCGAGTTACTAATTGGCTAAGAAGGAGCTTGAGCTGCGCGGAGGATGGCAATGGTGGTAGCGACTCAACTTGAATCGAGACAAGCGGTGCTCGGCTAGATGTATGTTGCGAGATAATGGCTTGAGTATTAGCTGAAATTTGGGAATGAATGAACTGTTAGCTGGAGTGTGTAAGTTGCAGGGTATGAATGGGCTTGTTGGCTTGAGAATGATTTGGTTTCGAAGCAGCTGAGATGTGAAGAATGATCTAAGTGCAGTTGCATTTGGCACAACCATCTTGGCTGAGAAGAGAAGTTATAGACAGGGAAGGCATGGCCATCCAGGGCCGTGAAGTACTACGGCGATGCAAGACCGATCAGCCCGAGTTAGCTAGGCGACTCGGGTCCCATTCAATGATCCCTTGACCCGCCGACTAACGTTGACTGACGGTTGACCCGTTTGACCGTTAGTCCTGACGGAGGACCGACAGAATATTCCGTCGAATATTCCCTCGACGGATGTATAAATTTTCAGTGGCCGGCGGACTATTCCTGGTCAAATTCCCCACAATACCAGTTTTCCGGCGAGCCAAAATTCCAGAATTTTCTATGGACTTCTCTCATGGGTGTGAAGACTTGGACTAGGAATTGGATGGAGAATTGGGCTCAAATTTGGAAAGAGAAGGTGGAAGAGTTGAGAAAGGCTTGGTTTTGGAAATTGAATTGCTAAAGGAAAAGGATTCTATTCCTTGGAAGATTTGGAGAATATTGAAGCCTATAAATAGAAAAGTTTTATACACCTCTCTACATACACCTCTCTACACACACAACACTTTTCTTTTCTTATTCTTTGTGTGAACTCTTTAGCATGAGTAGCTAATTTAATTATTGATTGAGGATGAATTCCTAGTTCTTAATACATGTTTTGAGTATTGTTTCAATTCTATCTTGAGGTTTTTCACATGATTATCGATTGTTTTTACTAATAGGAATGATCTTAATGACATTCATGATTGATTGATAGATTGTTTGGGTGGCCAACTAAATTGATTTGTCGATTTAATCTAAAGCTAGTTAAAGTTAGGGGATAAGTAATCGTTTCTTGACTCTTTACATAAGTAGCAAACACGAGACCTTGCGGAGGGATTCCGTGGAGCAATTGTGTGTGAAAACAACGTTAGCAAGTAGACCTTGATCTAAGAGTCTAACTACTAATATTGACCTAATAAGTTCATAAATCTTAATGCGTTTATTTAAATTACATCTAGAGTGATCTACTACTAGGTGGTTTGGTAAATAGAATCCGGTAGTCGAGAACTTCCGTATCCTAGTGATACAAGGATTTAGGGGTTTAGCACTGGATCTAGCTGCTTTACCCACGGTTGGTGATAATCTGTGACTTATAACAAGTAGAAAAGAACATAACTTGAATCATTATTTTGCAACGAAGAAGGATTCCTTGATCTTGTCTCTCTTATTGATTTCAACTTTACCTTTTAATTGCTTTATTTACTTTCTTTTGATTTACATCCCCCCTTTTCGTGACAATTTTTACAACTAGAATCTCTTGCTCCTCGTGGGAACGATCTTGACTACATTATATTACTTGTTAATTAGGTGGAAAAATCTTGAATTAATTTGTTGTGGTACGACACGCATCAGGGAGTGTAGCCAAAGTATTTCTGGAAGAGGAGATTATTGCTATTGAATGGAATAAGTCATATCTACTGTCCAAGTTGTCTGTAATGCACACTAGTTCATTCCTGAAACAAATGATCATACGTTCGTTTTCAAAGTAGGGGAAGAAACATATGTGCTAAGATTATCACTTGAAAAGTTGTCGTTAGTGTTTGTAATACCATGTATTCCTGGAGGTGGAATAGAAGAATCTTTTTTGGACTCTAGAAACATAGCTAACTACACTACTGGAAGGTTCTATCAAACCTACAAATTTGTTCCACCAAAAAAGAAACTTTCTGATATAAAGAATACAGAATTGAAAGAAAAAATCTTTGAGTTGATTAAGAATAGAGGATCTATTGAAGATCTTGTAACCATGTTTGAGCTCTTTCTATTGTCTACTATTTTTCTTACTACTGGTGATGGAGGTTCCATCCACACCAAGTACCTAGCTTGCCTAGAGTCAATTGATAGAGTATCTCTGCCACATCTCATACACAATCATTTGATGGAAAGCTTGAGAAGATATTTTTCTGAAGGGTGTTACCTTTACTTGTTGGTGAGATGAAAGGCTGTTCATAATTATGTTTCTTCATTTTGTCATTTTGAGGTTTGATGTTGAAATGAATTGTTGCTGATAACTGACTAGTATAATTCTTCTTTTTACAGCCTTGCTTTGCTGAGCATTCAAAGAAATTAGAACCCAAGTGGCAGGTGAAGGAAATAGTAGACTATCGTCCAAGATTTGCAAGGTGGAAAATCGATACCATTTACAAACACTTAACGTCCAAGATGAATGTTGATGATTTTGGAGAGGTAAAAATCTAGTTTAACATGTTACCATTATATTGTATTCAATTTCACATAATGAACTATGCTACTTTAAGATAAAACTGGTAATTCATTCCACAAAATGAACTCTGACTGTTAATATCGATTCCTCTGATGTTCTGGTTCATTCTCCTTGTAATGGATACGTACAAGGAATGTTTAATGAGTATGCAGTTGTGTGTTCATTGTGTGAAATGAACTCATTTTTTTGTGTGTGCAGCTGTCAGATAAATTCTTGGAAGAATATACCGATGCTGAAAACAAGCTTCTGCAAAAGCAAAAAGCCAAGACAAAAGTTGAGTTGCTTGAGGAAGAATTCAGTAAAATGAATGCCCTGATAGAAAATATGAAAGCTACACATGTTCAAGAAATAGAGGACCTGAGAGGTAAACATGCTCAAGAGATACAACAGTTGACAAAGAAGCATACTGATGAGACGTGGGATCTTTTGTTAAGGCGGGAAGACCTTGACAAATCACTTGCAGAAGCCACTACTAAGAAGACACTCTTTGATGTAAAGATGGAATGCCTTGAAAGATACTTGGCTTCAAAGCAACCTGAAGTTGATGCATTGCTAGCTCAAGGAGGGAATGTGGCGAAATTCATGGCAAAGCCAAGCATCAGAGTACATGCGTACTAAACTTTTCACCGATGAGCATAAGAGTGCATTGTCGAGCGATCAAATAAAAATCGTATTGAATGAACTAGTGGAAGCTGGTGTTGGAAATGAAGATGTTGGAATGCAAAGTGCTGCTAAAGATATGAAATCAGTACCAGATGCTGGTGTGGATGAAGACTTAGAAGATGGTGTTGGAAATGTGAATGATGATGTTGGAATTCCAAACCCAGATGCTGTTGTGGATGATGGAATGCAAGCAGTACCAGATGCTGTGAATGAAGCTGCTGGAGTTTCTGATCATCTCTTTCACGTCTTATCTGTTGGAGATCCTTCTGTAGAAGTTGATGCAAGTGATATTCAACAACAACTCCTTGATGAGATGACTGAAGTCGAGCTTCCTTCAATTCCAACAAACAACACCACAACTCCTTTGAGTATTTATCAATGTGTGAACCTGGGTAAGAATTCTAAGTTTTTTTCGTCCTTCTGCAAATATTTCATTGTGTGAAATGAACTCTTACTTTTCAAGCAAAGGTTGGAGTTCATTCTCATGGATGAACTACGCTACAGATATAGAAGTTGGAGTTCACTGAAATGAACTCGACTTATGAGTTCCTTATTTAGGGTGAAGGTGTATACCAAGTTACCTCTTTGATGTTTCTTTGTACTTCATTTCTAGAATGAAGTCTAGAAAAATTCTAAAGAGCTCATTCCTACAGTGAACCATGTTTCTCCTTTGATGTTTGCTGGACTTCATTTTGTTAAATGAAGTTAGTAGATCTATATAATGAAGTCGTAGAATGAAGTTAGATATATTTATGAGTTCATTCTTTAGAATGAAGGTGTATATCTGTTTGATTTATGCTTCTTGAATTATTTTTAACATCAAGTAAAAAAGATGATATATTCGTGAGAGAAGAGCATGTGAGTCTGCAGCTTATTGATGACAAGAATGACAAGAATGAAGATTTAAATGATGAAGAAGCTGACACCGTCATCAAAGCTACAGTAAATGCGATCAAAAACGACTGTAGTCCTCCTAGTTTCTCGATTGGGATGACACAGTACCAGCCCACCCCTGTGTCACAAAAAGCAACTGGAGTGGTTACTAGGTCAAAGAAAGCAAAGACAACTACCGTAGATGTGGACACAGCTTCGCAAATAGTTGCAGAACTGAATGAAACATGCCTTGGTTCATCGATGGAGCAGACTCAGCAGACACCTGTAAAAAAAGTACCGGAAGAAAGTAGTAGAATGGCTACTAGATCAAACAAACCAGTGAAAGCAATAGGGAATGAATTCATATCAGGATCAGATTAAATTTTAAAGAAAACAAGAATCATACTGACGTTGAACAAAGAAAGGAAGGTAGTGTCAAAGAAATCACCTGAAGCCGATAGAGATAAAGAAGAGAAGAAGAAGAATGTACGGAACCACTGTTGGTAAGAGGAAAAAGGATCCGAGCTGCAAATATTCGGGGAGCAACACCACAGGCGCAAAGAAGAATATCGGATTCAATAAGCGAAGACAAAGCTCCTCGAAGAGTAAGACAAGAAATCAAGCCAAATCTACCAAAGACCGAGAGGATCTCCTTTGTACCACATGATTTGATAATCTTCCGCTGGCCATTTGGTGATTTCTTCGGCAAAGTTATGACTACGTATGTTTCTCTTACTAAATCTTTATATGTTTCTCTTCAACAATTCTTTTTTGGTATAAACTTTTCTTTGTATTTTTGCAGTCAAGCAAAGCAGAGAATCACAAGCAAATTCCAATTTCAGTTCAAGGGGGTAAAATCGTTTCTCTGTTGTTCAATTATTACTTGGACACCACCTTGTTGGTCTACTATGTATACCGAAAGTATAAAGCTGCAAACAACGATAGAATGCTCAATGATAACGAGGACAGTGAGACTCGAAGAAAGTATATCAACTTCGAGATTATGAATTCAACAACATTAGTAAGTGTGTTTCTTCATATTCATTGATAAAAGTGAACTGTTTGCTTGCAGTTTGTCTGATTTAGAAAAAAAAATGCATGCCTATGAAGGTTATTTGATTTTTATCTATATGATGAAGTTGTAGAATGAACCGTATAATCCAGCATGCATAGAATGAACTGCTTATCTAATTCATTTCTCTTTTTGTTTTTCAGACATTTTTTGCGCAGCACAATGAACTGGAGAGAACAGAAGAAGTTGATCAGTTTATAAGAGACATGCCTGACAAAACCCAAAAGCTACTCATTCCTATGAATACTGACCCACACAGTGGTAATGCGAAATAAAAAAGGTCTCCAGGTGAACACTGGCGTCTGCTGGTTTTTGACGTTGGCAACTACACATGGGAGCATTACAACTCCATCAAAAGGGGAGATCTTGGTAAGCAATGCAAAGCTGACGCAAACAGAATGGCTATCTACTGCATGAAACACATCAACTTGTGGCTACAATCTCATGGTAGGGTGAGATGCACCAACGTCGACTTTGAAAATCTGCCAGGAGTGCCAGATCAAGGAGCATTTCCAGATTGCCCATTGTACACCTGTTATTGGATCAAGAGAAGTGTCAAGCCAACCACAAACAAGTCGCAGAGTGTGATGAAGAAAGCTGACATGATAGAGAAGATGCAAGCAAGAAGAGTTGGGATGGCCTACAAACTTCTTACTGCATCAGGAGATGAAGAGAGTCTGGGGTGAATATTCCAACTCCCGAATTCCTTAGCAATTACTTACTTAGAATAGATTAAACATGACCAAAACTCTTTTTAACTATAGTATATTGCACAAGATTAATTATTACTTTAAATGAAAAACTCTTATGTCTAATATCACCTGAATTAGCTTCTAATGTAATTGACACTCTAGTATGTTTTATATTTTCATCTATCATATTTTGTATAGTAGATAATATCAATGTTCTATCTTATGACTTGTATTACTGTCTAATGGATACTTGTTCATTCCAGTAATGAACTTCATTCCAGAAATGAAGTGGGTTCATTCCAGTACTTCAGTGTTTTATCTTGTTTGTCATATGTATACCAGTTCATTTACCAAATGAACTCTATGGAATACAAGTTCATTCCAGTTAATAACTGATCGCTGTCGTAGGCGTCAAAAATAAATTACACTTTCTTACTACTCAAAATATATAATGAAGCAAGGGCAAGAAAGGATCGTTCCCACAGAGAGGTCTTGGTTGTCAATATGTTATGGTTTCCTATATAAAACACCGGGGGTTTGTTGATTTTTATATACTAAAATAAAATAAAAGCAAAACAAATAAAAGTAAACACGTAAATCAAGGATGTGAAAATATTGGATAAAGGTTTCATCTTCAATTGTAAACAAGTTTATGAATATATGAATAGAATTCGTATTTAATCTCGCTATCATCAAAAGCCATAGAATACCTTATTGCAAGAATACTCCATAAATTTCCAAAGTTCATCAACACACACATTAGAGCTGCGTATGTGAATTCTACCTAAAGAATAACCTAACGCCTTGCGCTAATCAAGTTCAATTCCTAGGAGCATTAAATTTCAGAAATAGGCTAATCAATGCAATTGAAATACATTGCGCAAACAATTCGAACAAAGGTCAATTTCTACATATGACTACAAGGATGTATCACTACAACCTAGAATCATATTATGCTACTCGTATTCAAGGTTATCGCTTGATGAAAAAACCTAAAATAGCTATAGATATGGATGTGAGTTCAATCAATTCTAGACTTAACTAAACAAACATTCAATCATATTGCAATACATCAATCATGCAATTATTATAACCCGTAGAAATCAAACGATAATATTGAGAGAAAACTAATTCATAAAAATCATAACTTGGTTGCAAAATCCAACTACATCTTCAACCAATAATAAAAACTTAGTTACTTGTGTTTTTGGAAATCATCATAGAAATCAAAGAAGAAAACTATCATGTGAAACCCTAGAAAACAACTAGAAGTCTCCCTCATGGAGATATATCTAGGTTTAGAGAAAGACTTTTCTATTTATATGCTTCTCCCATTCCAAAGGATACTCTTTCCAAATTTAGGTCAAATCTTCTCACAACCCATCTCCAAGTGGTCCACCAAGCCCATGTGTGAAAACATATCTTCTTGAATTTTTGGGTCCAAAACGTGTCGCCGGATTGCTGACGTCATCACCGGAATCCGGTCACCGGCCACCGGAATCCGGCTGTCTGAAAATTATCTCCGGCCACCTGAGCTTGTATCCGACTACCATAACTCGCAGCAACTCACTATCCTTCTCTGCAGTTCATACACTCACAATTCAGAGCCATACAAAGCAAATGAACCATCTACCAATTTTTGGATTCTTGCGGAAACGTGCCTAAAAGCGCGACTCGTAGCTCATATGTGCCGCGGCGAATCATGCATCCAACACATACCCCTTCGTGATTCAATTTGAAATATTAAGATTCATGCTTCAATTTCCGAAATCCGGCATCCCGAGCTAGTACCACCTACACCACCCCGCTCCGTTTTCGCACAATTCTGCAAAGGTTTAGCCATTGCCGCTTCTCAAATTCACTCCTCACAATAGCAAACACCCGTATCGATTCACGTGCACCTTCGTAGCTCCTAGCACACATCTAAGTCATTCAATTTGAGATTCCCATTCGCCTACAAACCACCAATTTCCCACCGGTTCGTACTCAACCCATTCTACTTTGCCCGAACTCCACAATTCTCTCGCCATCTCCAAGTGCACAACAACAACACAATACTTTGCAATCACTCCTTCAAGGCAACAAACACCACCGAGAAATAGTTCCTTTGCACCCATATGTATCTGGTAAAGCCACCGATTCTATCACCCTCAACTCGGTTCGAGTCCTCGTAATCTCCGCTGCGAACACATTCATCGGCAAGTTCGCTATCGCCGCACTAATTCCCTTCGCAAATTCGGCGCCAAGCACCAGCTCAACCTCCCCTTACTACAGCATGTTCTCGTAGCTTCATCTCGCATACAACAAACAACAAACCGCACAAATTTCTTTCATCACGTTCAAGTTCAAGCCTTCTCGGATCCATGCCATACAACTCATTGCAACATCACCCTAGCTTCATCCCGGATGCGGCACTTGCACCGATTCATGACTCCGCAACCGCAACCAAGCCACATTCTACCGTAAACTACAGCTTCTCTGCGGCTCAGCTCGGTCAGTCCACCATTGCAGTGCTGCAATATAGCTTCGCAGCCCATATCCTTGCCATTCTCTGCATGCACCCTTAGGTTCAGACCATCACAGTTCAGTAACACATTGTTTCTGGTCTTTCTGGCACCATTCCCTTCCATCACCAGTTTACATTTAAACCCTGAACTGCAGCTTCATCACCAAAGCAACACTTCGACTCGACTGCAACACCTCAGTCTCAAGCCACTTCCTGCAACAACCATTCCCAGCTGCTCCATCTGCTCAGTCACTTCACTCCATTGCAGTTACCACCATCAACTGCTCATTCTATAAGCTCCATTAGAAACAACAATTTCTTCCATTCCTTGTCGATAATCCCATGGCAAACCCCATCTGTATTTCATGTTCAACCAGCACCAAAAGCATCAACACCTTCGACCACCGCACCATCCTGTCTCCTCTTGGCTGACTGCCACAAGCCACAATCCAGGCCATCACTAGCTTGGCCTTGCTGCTCCATATTCCATCACTCGCCAACCACCCAACCAACATCACAGCTGCCAATTTTAATTCCATCTTGCCAGGACTGCTCCCATCGAACTCCAGCTGCAATAACAGCTCGCTAAACCCTTGTAACCAATTCAATCTCAGACTATATTGGCTTCGAGTCCTCATGGCAACTGAACTTGAATTTGGGACTTGCTATTCAGGCATTTTCTCAAATACCTTGTGTGCCAGTCTCGAACTGATGAGGGTTGTGTACTTCTTGTATAATGGAGATTGCACAACTCCTTCCCTGCAAAGTGATGTTCAAATACATACAATCACACACATACATTCTCAATATTCGACAATTTACTAACAAAAATCAATGGCAGCCAGCAACCTCCTTTAATGGCAATGGAATCAATCTCTGATTTGTCCAGCTGAAATGAACCCAAATCCTCTTGACTCGAGTTTGAGCATAAACCCAATTCCTTATTCTTGTCAAACCTTCAAAACCCATCTTAATCTTCTCCGTTTATGGCTACAAATCGACTCGGCAGCGGCCAGCAGTATTCTTCCATGTCTTCTCTCGCTTTAAGCTCACTCGAACCAACTCAAATCTTGCTCGTGTGTTTCTTGCCTTGGTATACTTGTCTTAACTCTGAATCCTGACGAGAACCCAATTGACTGAGCTTGCCGTGGCAATAATTCGCATAGTGGTTCGGCGTAAGTAATTTGGTTTCTTCCATGTATAACTCCTTCGACCTAGTTCTATAGTTATAAAGGAGGAGGTGCCCCCTTAACGAACTCTTTGTCTGCCTGTAGTAATTCTGTCAGCTGGTTACCCCTTAACCTTAGCTAGGCTCTCAATAGAACTTCCCTTTTAACCAAAATCTGGCTACCCCTTAACATGTGGCTGGGCTCCCATTAGTATTAGCCGATGAAATGACCGGGTTTACCATTCCGAGTTCTTCTTTTTTGCCCATAACTTCTTCATACGAGCTCTGAATGACTCCGTTCTTTCGCCATTGTCTTCATCTTCTCGTCCTCTACACAATGAAAAGTAGAAATCTTGTATTTGAACGAGTTCCACTGGGTCTTTGGCCCTTCTTTACTTGTGACTTCACTTTTGTAGCCATTTCCACTTCTTTTTGCTCCAAATGACTCCATTGCACCTAATAAACTCAAAAGTAAACATAAGATACATATTTTACAAGAAAACTCGCAAAGAAAGCATAAATACTAGATATTAAATAAGGTGTATTCTACACCTATCAATAACCTGATTCAAAAAAATCAGTACATATCCCATTGAATAATAGTATCATTTCAGTAACAGTTCTAGGAAAAGTTGTGTTCCATCCGGAAAATGAAGTTCATTTCAGTAAATGGACTGATAGAGTGGCAGTTCATTCCAGATAATGAAATACATATCCCAAAGAAAATCATATTTAAAAAGGTAGGAAAAATACCATAACCTGCTACAAAATATCAGTACAAACATATCCCATTGAATAACATCAACATTTCAGTAGCATATTCATTCCATTTTTTTCATTCCCAAAGAAATAACATAGAAATAACAGTTCTACAGAAAAAAAAAAAAGGGAGTTCATTACAGAAAATGAAGTGCATATCAAAAGTTTTAAAAAAAAAAACAAAGCTACAACCAGTACATAATCAAAAGTAATAGAAGTTCATAAAACATAAAAAAACATAAACTAGAAACAAAAGTTCAGGCATACTACTGCAACATTAATACACGACAAGTAGCTTTGTTGTGGTTCCCAATCTTCTTGCAATTTGAGCACTTCATAGGCCTCCTCTCCTTCTCATAGGTACTGCGAATACGCTTCTTTGGTGATCTTCCTGGAGGTGGCCTTGGAATACCAGGAAGGACTTTCTCTTCAGGTTCATACGCTTCTGGCCTGTCGTAGTTGGGAATGGGTCGAATTGCAGGAGCATAAGTATTGCGAAAGTGGTTTGAACCAAAGTAAGGCTGAATAAACTTCAAAATCTCAGTACCATTCATAGTAATAGCAGCAGTGGCGTGAGCACAGGGGAAACCAAACACTTTCCATCTCTGGCAAGTGCACGTCATCTGCATCAGATCAACAACATGAGAGCTGGGAGAGTGAACCTCATATATAACATTACCTGACTCGGTAACATCCCATGGAAGACCTATATCGACATGTGACTTGAGTAAAGCTTTATAGATGGGAGTCAAATTATCTTGATAAGTTCTACCAAGCTCACGCCTTTCTGAACTCATCATCATAATCTTTATCCTGAGCTCATCAACAAGAGAAGCTGGAGGTAAATCCCTTTCACGATGAATCCAGTTATTGAAAGACTCTGCAATACTTGATGAGTGTGTGCCATACCTACATCCTACGAAGAAAGCATTTGCCCAGTGCTTGGGATCGACATTTCTGATATACTTGGCAACCCAGCCACATCCTATGATGCACATCTCATTCAAAGCAGACTCATATTTGGCAACGTTGTAGCAGTATGCATCTTTATGGAACAAATCCTGAACTTTTTTATACTTCTCATGTCCTTTCTTGATAGGAAGGTTATTCTTCAAATGATGAAAACAGTAACTATGATAAGAGTTGGGAAAATACTTAGGAATACTTTGCTTCAGCCCTTCATGACGATCATTGATAAAGGTGATAGGACGAGAGTCGACACAATGTTGCAAGTTTTCCATGAACCACTCCCAACCTTCAATGTCTTCAGAAGGAACTAAAGAAAACGCAAAAGGAAAGAAACCTACAGAAATGAAAGAAAACAATAGAACTAAAAAGCGTCAGTTCATTAAGAAAATCAATGCATACAAAAACTTAACAAAAAAATGAAGGGTTCATTCTTAAAATAAAAGACCTTCTTCTTAACAAAATAACAAACTAACAGATAATCAAGCAGCAGGAATACTTCATTTTATACAATGAACTGTAGAATCAATATCTATAACTTTTCTAGGCTTCATTCCAAAAATGAAGTCCATCCTATAACATGAACTGTAGAATCAATATCTATAACTTTTCTAGGCTTCATTCCAAAAATGAAGTCCATTCTGTAACATGAAATGTAGAATCAATATCTATAACTTTTCTAGACTTCATTTCAAAAATGAAGTCCATTCTGAATAATGGACTGTTGAAAACTATTCAAAGTGGAAACTAATCAAAAAGAAAACAGTTAGTTATCCAGAAAAGTACCTTGGTTCCCATTCACACCAGTGGCAGCCATCAATGTTCCCTTGAATCTCCTAGTGAGAAATGTTGCATCACAGTAAAGCATAGGGAGAATAAACCTGTATCCTTCGATACATGCAGAAAAACATATGAAAAGCCTCTCAAACCGTTTAATCTTATTATCATACTCAAACTTAATATAGTTGCCAGGATTGGTAGCTGTTAGAGCATTGCTCGGTCGAACTCGCATGCGTTGCTATCTCAAGCATGTTTGTCAATGTTAGTGATCAAAACTATAAGTCTTGATTTCTAGTCTACTATAGCTAAGTCTCGGACTAGGATATAAAGTGTAGTTGAGCTCAAGAACTCCATGGCAATCATCATGCAAGACAAAGAACTACTCAAGCAACTGGTGGAACTTCATCGACTAAAAGGTATGTGGAGACTTGAACTTATCTATCACTCAAAAGTATATCTACTCTATCTCCTATCTTTGAGACAAAAGTCGTTTTGCTATATAGACTTTAATTATACACATTTGCTATTTCGAACCGAGTTTATCTCGCCTATCTATTTCTCGAATATGTGTTGGTAACCTTTTGCTTTGGCCAAGTTCATCTTTACCTAGTGACGAAAGTCATGATATGTTTCAATCACTTTGAAAATTGCTTACTTGGACGAAAAATAGTTTGTGAATAACAACTATATAATAACGTCCTCTAAGAATGTTTCAATGATTGAAATTGAGAGTTTAGATTATATAACCAATGGTGGATATACGCATTGTGTGCTAACACATATATGTATAAGTCCTTTTTCCTTGAACCGAAGTTTGCGAACTTTGTTGATCAAGAGAACCGGAACAAGAGCTGTGAACTCGGTCATGGAATCACGGAAGTTCTCGGCCCGAGAAAATCTGCTGGAGTTTGAGAACTCCTTTCGGGAACTTAAGTCCGCAAACTAAGTCTGCGAACTTAAGTTGGTTATATCTAAAGATGATTGTTTGTGAACTTATATTTATATTAACTAAGGAATGAAAAATGCAAACCGTGGCTATAAAGTTCATGAACCGATTCGAGTGAATCAAATCGTTTTTGCTTCGATTGTGTCTTGTATAGTTACATAAGATTTCCTTGCAATTGAACAACTCTCTAACTAGTTTATTTGAGTCATTTGAACTAGTTATGGTGAAGAAGAATATGGTTGATATGAAAGTGCTCATATGGCTAACCATTTGGTTAACTATTGTTGAACCAACAAATGTACATGTTTTGGTACGGTTACACAAACCTAAAATCGTGCATTTCATTTGTGTGTAACAAGCTAAGTTTTCAATCCAACGGTTGAAAGATATTAGCTTGAATCTAATTAGGTTTTTATCTAATGGTGAATATTGAATGTTTTGTTACTAAGATAGCATTGATTGCAAACCCTGATTTGAAAGACTATATAAGGGAGAACTCTAGCAACTGGGAAACCTAATCCCCACACCTTCTGTGTGATACTAGTTGTATTAACTAGACTCGATTCTCTTTTAACCTTAGGTTTCTTATTGAAAACCAGGTTAACGACTTAAAGACTTCATTGGGATTGTGAAGCCAGACCAATACTACTTTCTCGTAGTTGTGTGATCTGATATTTTTGATTCTATCGTGTTGAGTACAATCGTAATGATTAGCTTGAGATTAATATCTCCGATAGGCAAGATATAAAAGTAGTCATAAACATCTTCGTCTCATCGTTTGTGATTCCACAATATCTTCTTTCGCCGCGTCGATTAAGATTATTGTGAGGTGATTGATAATACTAGGTTGTTCTTCGGGAATATAAGTCCGAGTTATCAATTGGTTCATGTTCACCTTGATTTATCAAAAGACGGAACAAAACTTGTAGGTATTTACGTGGGAGACGATTTATCTATTATCGTAGACTTTTACGTGTGATCTGATTTGTTTATTAAAGTCTTCGACTTTGGGTCGTACCAACTCTTAGTTGTGGGTGAGATCGATTGAGGGAATCAAGTGCGTAGTATCCTACTGAGATCAAAGACGTAAGGAGCGCAAGCGTACCTTGGATCAGGTGTGAGATTGATTGGGGTTCAACTACAGTCCGGCCGAAGTTAGTTTGTAGTAGGCTGAGTGTCTCTAGCGGCTTAATACAATGTGTGTTCAATCTGGACTAGGTCCCGGGTTTTTCTGCATTTTCGTTTCCTCGTTAACAAAATTAAATTATGTGTTATTTCTATTCCGTATTATATTTTGTTATATAATTGAAATATCACAGGTTGTGCATTTGAATCAATCAATTGGAAATCCGACCTTTGGTTGTTGATTGGAAATCGATTGATCCTTGAACATTGGTCTTTGGTACCGTTCAAGTGTTTTCTCTTGTATTCAGTTAGACTCGCAAATTTCTATTTGCTTGAGAAAGAATTGAATCAAGAAAGAGAGATATAACTCTTTGATATACTTTATTAAGATTGAGTCTAGTTGATTCTCTTGAAAGTATATTGGAGTTTGTCCATGCAGATTTCTAATCAAAATATTTGGTGAGGTTGTTGTACCCCCGCTTTTTCAATTGGTATCAGAGCAGGCAAACACCTTAAACCTGATAAGTTTGTGTTTGTTCGGTCCTTAAAAATTCTCCCATGGGAAATTTCTTTGAAAAACTTGCTCTTGGCATCTGTATCGCACGCCAAAATTCCTTGAAGATTGCTTAAAGATTATTATGGACAAAACTTTCAGTTTCTCATGATAATCTCAATTCATCTAAAAAGGAAAACTTAGATGATGAGATTCAATCTAAAGGAAAAAATAAAAGGAAGGGAAGATTGAGGAAACACTCGTTATGCCCAAAGATATGGACTCTCACTAGATTAATTCTTAATCTCTTTGAGGAATACTATCATAATGGATCAATTGACAAAGATCTATTCAGAGCTTTCGAAAGTGTTTTTAAATTCTTAGAAAAACTTAATTCTCTTAAGTCTAAGAATAAACCCGATAAAAATCTTGTACATGTAAACTATCAAACAATAATGTAAGGACTAAAAATCGGAAGAATCTTCTTTCTAGTCATCCAAAGAGGAATATAGAAAGCTCGGACAACCCTGAATATCATCATTACTTTGATTATATCACAGAAACTGCTGCATGAGAATATCTATGCACATCATGTCATTTGGTAACATACCCGGCATTACCCCATTTGTATATATCTTGAGATGGGGCAAGAACTGGTTTGATTTGTGTACAGTTGGGTTACGTTTAGATTAGGCTTTCTATGGTATCCGGTTCCTCTCAACATTTTGTGTTGTCACGGATTGCACATTAAAAGAAATCCCACATTCCTTTTGTGGGTCACGGTTCATAAACGGGTCCAAGCCCATAAGTGGACCTATAAAGAAGAGGTACACGAACCTTCTCCTTCCTCTCAACAGTCCGCGTATGTGAACTTTCTAGGGTTCATCTTTTTTCTCCATTAATTCTTCCTTGGAGGAAAATAAGACAAGGAGGTGGTCAAAGTTCATTCCAAGTAAGTAATTTCCTCTTGTTCCTCTCCAATTTCTAGATCTCATGATGAATTTCAAGGGTTCAAAAATAACTTCAAAAAGTTTGGGTTCCTCTAGCATGGATCTTCCTTTAGACCAAAATTCTATTAGAATTAGGTTTGTCAATGATTCTTGTGCTAATGTTTTTGAAAGGATTTCATCTATGGGTTTTATTCTAGAAAAGAAATTGGATTCTTCTAGTGGACATAAAGAGGATTAAGTTTGCTTTGAAAAATTCAATCTTGGAAACTTATTTGATGGTCTTGGTCAAGGATTTGATACTCTCACAAGAATCTTCTATGCCAACATTCATGATGTTGATCTTGGTAAAATGGAATTCAAAACCATGATAAATAGAAAAGATTTCTTGTTAATAGAGAGTTGATTTTGAAGATTACAAAATTCCATTGGAAATGTTAGTCTACCTAGACCAAGTGATGAACAACCATCGCGTGATGACATCTCTCTTGGCCTTTGCGGTAAGAAGGTGACTTGGAATCAAGGAAAGTTTCCTACTAATGTTCTTAGTGTTGCTTTGATGGATTTTGGTAAAATTGGTATCTCTAATCTTTGTCCCTCCACAATTGAGAATTCTAAGTGGAGTCATGAGTTTGCGGAATTGGTCTATTTCCTTGAATTGGGTGTTCTGAGTCTCGATATTTGTGGTTTCATCATTTCTCAAATGATATCGATGACTTCACCCAGCAAGAAGTTAGGTTACCCATGCTTGATTGGTCAAATTTGTCGTGAATGTGGTATTGATGCAATTGGAAACTCACTTGGGGTTCCCAAACTGGTTCGTCCCTGTACTTTCAAACGTATAAGGGAGAATGTGTGCAAAAGACAAAGAGATAATTCCCTTGATGATTGTGACCCTACCACCTTGAGTCTACTTCAAAAAATTCACAAGGGTGTGTGTAAGGTAAATTCAAGAGTGAAGTGCGTACAAGAACAATTGTCATTGGTTGCAAGTAAGTTTCCCGAGCTCAAGGAAGAATTGAACATGATTCAAGCATCTTGGAGTGTTTCCGATTATGAAGATGATGAGTAAATTGATTTTATATGCCTAGTAAATCTTCGGATAAGAATTTTATTTTCTTATTTTGTTTAGAAGAATAACTAGAGTTTGGAATAGCCATTATTGTGATTACACATAGCTATGTCCAACGTTTTCATCTTCATGTTTTTAGATTTATTTGTTTAAATTCTAAAATTGTTTGGAAGATGATCTTTGCAGTATTAATCTTTATGGATTTATATACTGTAATTTGTTATGGGATATGTGTGTTTACGTCCGTGAACTGTTATTTTCCCATACCGTGTCGAAAGTTAAGTCTTTTGTATGTCGATATGCATGTGTTGATAAAAGAAGGAATGAACTTTTGACAATACAAAAGTTAAGCCTATTATGTCAATTATTGATGGAAGATAGGTTAAAGTCTTTTGTTTACAAGGATTATGTCTATTGTATGTCATTGTGCAAATGGTGATGGAAAATAGAATGAATCCTTGCTTATTCCATAGTATTTGGTCGACCTCTCAGTCTATGATTTTTTGTGCATATACAGTGTTGTTCCATAAGGTGTCTTATGTTGAGCACAATCGACTGAGTTATTCATTCTCTTATGATTAGCTTAGTTGTTTCTCTGTGAGGTACTTTATATCGAGCATGATCAACTAAATTAATCATCCTCGTTTGGTTATTTAGTTTTTGCTCAGTAAGTTCTCTTATGTCGAGCGTGACCAATTAAATTGATTGCTTTTTGTGGTTAATTTAGTTGTGTACTCCGATTAGATTAATTATGGGTTCTAGTCTCCATAAGTTCACTTATGTTGAGCGTTTCCGATTAAATTAATCATGGGTTCCCTTATGGTTAATTTAATTGAGTATTTTGGATTCAAATTCATACTTGTATGTGATATCTTATGTCCAAAGAAATCCTTCTTTTCTTTTGAAATTAAGGTCGCTCTTGTTGTTCTTTCGGTAATGACATATTATGGGGTGGAGTTCTTAATTGAACTTGTGCTTAATTGCCAAATCTTTGTGGGGAGTGCGGCTGTGGAATATTATAGGGGTTATCTTGTATCTTTATAAACTCCTTGATAAATGCATTTAGCTTTGGCTATATGATTGCATCTAAATAAGATGATATATGCTTCCCTTTGGTAATGAAATGTCTATTTTGGAAATTTCATTGAGGATCTCGTTTTCGTACCTTTGCCAATTTTATTGACAAAAAGGGGAGAATTAATATGTAGTTCACACTACAAATACATATGGTTTTTTTTGATCATTATGTAAGGGGGGTGGTTTCCATGTGAGATGGAGTATTGACTAAGGGGGAATGATACATATCACCATAGTATTGTTGTCGAAGTTGTGATACAATTGAACTTTGATACTATATAATGATACTATGACACTGTATAACAATGATTGAGAACTCTTGTTTTTTCATTGTTATAGCTACGGATTTTCAACAACGATGATGCTGAACTTACAACCTTTGGGATCATTGGAGTACTTGGAAGTGACGAAGATTTCGAGTAATGTTGAAGATTAGGCATATGGAATAGGAGATATAAAAGTTAATTCATTTATTTTTGTATTCCATATGTATTGATAGTTTTGTCACTAAAATTGACAAATGGGGAGATTGTTAGAGCATTGCTATGTCCAACGTTTGGAATAGCCATTATTGTGATTACACATAGCTATGTCCAACGTTTTCATCTTCATGTTTTTATATTTATTTGTT
The DNA here is from genome assembly GCA_023531295.1 of Papaver armeniacum. NCBI lineage: Eukaryota > Viridiplantae > Streptophyta > Magnoliopsida > Ranunculales > Papaveraceae > Papaver > Papaver armeniacum. The sequence continues at coordinate 14,884 of JAJJWW010009327.1, read as the reverse complement.
TAAATTCTAAAATTATTTGGAAGATGATCTTTGCAGTATTAATCTTTATGGATTTATATACTGCAATTTGTTATGGGATATGTGTCTTTACGTCCGTGAACTGTGATTTTCCCATACCGTGTCAAAAGTTAAGTCCTTTGTATGTCGATATGCATGTGTTGATAAAAGAAGGAATGAACTTTTGACAATACAAAAGTTAAGCCTATTATGTCAATTATTGATGGAAGATAGGTTAAAATCTTTTGTTTACAAGGATTATGTCTATTGTATGTCATTGTGCAAATGGTGATGGAAAATAGAATGAATCCTTGCTTATTCCACAGTATTTGGTCGACCTCCGGTCTACAATTTTTGTGCATATACTGTGTTGTTCCATAAGGTGTCTTATGTTGAGCACAATCGACTGAGTTATTCATTCTCTTATGATTAACTTAGTTGTTGCTCCGTGAGGTACTTTATGTCGAGCACGATCAACTAAATTAATCATCCTCGTTTGGTTATTTAGTTTTTGCTCAGTAAGTTCTCTTATGTCGAGCGTGACCAATTAAATTGATTGCTTTTTGTGGTTAATTTGGTTGTGTACTTCGATTAGATTAATTATGGGTTCTAGTCTCCATAAGTTCACTTATGTTGAGCATTTCCGATTAAATTAATCATGGGTTCCCTTATGGTTAATTTAATTGAGTATTTTGGATTCAAATTCATACTTGTATGTGATTTCTTATGTCCAAAGAAATCCTTCTTTTCTTTTTTGAAATTAAGGTCGCTCTTGTTGTTCTTTAGGAATGACATATTATGGGGGAGAGTTCTTAATTGAACTTGTGCTTAATTGCCAAATCTTTGTGGGGAGTGCGGTTGTGGAATATTATAGGGGTTATCTTGTATCTTTATAAACTCCTTGATAAATTCATTTAGCTTCGGCTATATGATTGCATCTAAATAAGATGATATATGCTTCCTTTTGGTAATGAAATATCTCTTTTGGAAATTTCATTAGGATCTGTTTTGTACCTTTGCCAATTTAATTGACAAAAAGGGGAAGAATTAATATGTAGTTCACACTACAAATACATATGGTTTTCGGATCATTATGTAAGGGGGAGTGGTTTCCATGTGAGATGGAGTATTGACTAAGGGGGAATGATACATATCACCATAGTATTGTTGTCGAAGTTGTGATACAATTGAACTTTGATACTATATAATGATACTATGACACTATATAACAATGATTGAGAACTCTTGTTTTTTCTTTGTTATAGCTACGGATTTTCAACAACGATGATGCTGAACTTACAACCTTTGGGATCATTGGAGTACTTGGAAGTGACGAAGATTTCGAGTAATGTTGAAGATTAGGCATATGGAATAGGAGATATAAAAGTTAATTCATTTATTTTTGTATTCTATATGTATTGATAGTTTTGTCACTAAAATTGACAAAGGGGGAGATTGTTAGAGCATTGCTCGGTCGAACTCACATACATTGCTATCTCAAGCATGTTTGTCAATGTTAGTGATCAAAACTATAAGTCTTGATTTCTAGTCTACTATAGCTAAGTCTCGGACTAGGATAGAAAGTGTGGTTGAGCTCAAGAACTCCATGGCAATCATCATACAAGACGAAGAAATACTCAAGGAACTGGTGGAACTTCATCGACTAAATTGTATGTGGAGACTTGAACTTATCTATCAGCCAAAAGTCTATCTACTATATCTCCATCTTTGAGACAAAAGTCGTTTTGCTATATAAACTTTGATTATACACATTTACTATTTCGAGTAAGTTTATCTTGCCTATCTATTTCTCGAAATATGTGTTGGTAAGCCTTCGCTTTGGCCAAGTTCATCTTTACCTAGTGACGACAGTCATGATATGTTTCAATCACTTTGAAAATTGCTTACTTTGACGAAAAATAGTTTGTGAATAACAACTATATAATAACGTCCTCTAAGAATGTTTCAATGATTGAAATTGAGAGTTTAGATTATATAACCAATGGTGGATATAAGCATTGTGTGGTAACACATATATGTATAAGTCCTTTTTCCTTGAACCGAAGTTTGCGAACTTTGTTGATCAAGAGAACCAGGAACAAGAGCTGTGAACTCGGTCAGAATCATGGAAGTTCTCGACCGAGAAAATCTGCTGGAGTTTGAGAACTCCTTAGGGAACTTAAGTCCGCAAACTAAGTCTGCGAACTTAAGTTGGTTATATCTAAAGATGATTGTTTGTGAACTTATATTTATATTAACTAAGGAATGCAAAATGCAAACCGTGTCTATAAAGTTCATGAACCGATTCGAAGATGAATCAAATCATTTTTTTCTTGATTGTGTCTTGTGTAGTTACATAAGATTTCCTTGCAATTGAACAACTCTCTAACTAGTTCATTTCGATCATTTGAACTAGTTATGGTGAAGAAGAATATGGTTGATATGAAAGTGCTCATATGGATAACCATTTGGTTAACTATTGTTGAACCAACAAATGTACATGTTTTGAGTGCGGTTACACAAACCTAAAATCGTGCATTTCATTTGTGTGTAACGAGCTAAGTTTTCGATCCAACGGTTGAAAGATATTAGCTTGAATCTAATCAGTTTTCATCTAACGGTGAATACTTTGAATGCTTTGTTACTAAGCTAACATTGATTGCAAACCCCGATTTGAAAGACTATATAAGGAGAACTCTAGCAATCGGAAACCTAATCCCCACACCTTCTGTGTGATACTAGTTGTATTAGCTAGAGTCGATTCTCCTTTAACCTTAGGTTTCTAATTGAAAACCAGGTTAACGACTTAAAGACTTCATTGGGATTGTGAAGCCAGACCAATACTACTTTCTCGTAGTTGTGTGATCTGATCTTGCTGATTCTATCGTGTTGAGTACAATCGTAACGATTGGCTTGAGATTAATATCTCCGATAGGCAAGATATAAAAATAGTCACAAACATCTTCGTCTCATCGTTTGTGATTCCACAATATCTTCTTTCGTCGCGTCGATTAAGATTATTGTGAGGTGATTGATAATACTAGGTTGTTTTTCGGGAATATAAGTCCGGGTTATCAATTGGTTCCTGTTCACCTTGATTTATCAAAATACGGGACAAAACTTGTAGGTATTTCTATTATCATAGACTTTTCTGTGTGATACAGATTTGTTTATTAAAGTCTTCGACTTTGGGTCATACCAACTCTTAGTTGTGGGTGAAATCAGCTAAGGGAATCAAGTGCGTAGTATCCTGCTGGGATCGAGAGGCGTAAGGAGCGCAACTGTACCTTGGATCAGTGTGAGATTGATTGGGGTTCAACTACAGTCCAGACCGAAGTTAGTTTGTAGTAGGATAGTGTCTGTAGCGGCTTAATACAATGTGTGTTCAATCTGGACTAGGTCCCGGGGTTTTTTCTGCATTTGCGGTTTCCTCATTAAGATTGAGTCTAGTTGATTCTCTTGAAAGTATATTGGAGTTTGTCCATACAGATTGCTAATCGAAATATTGGGTGAGGTTGTTGTACCCCCGCTTTTTCAGTAGCCTTTATTGCTTCAACATACCAAACAAGATCTGTATAACTTTTTACATCATCGCCATATATCTCTACCTTAAATGCTTCCTTCCCTTTATAAGCATGATGGTATTTTATGTTAATACTATAACAACTCTTCACCTGAGCAACCATATCCTTAGGCTTTATCGAAGGATTTGACTGTTTTTGATCCTTGAATAGATGTTTTATCAATTTCTTCTTCATAGTGGGATCCTTCAACTTATAAGCACCACCACATTTATGCTCCCCATTGAATTCCTTGATAGCAAAGACACTTTTCTTGGTATCAATTGGAATAGCGTGCAGATACTAAGAACAATCTGCATCCCTACCACACTTGGTTGTGTACCTAAGTCTATCATTCTTACCTTTGCAACTGTATAACCAGACTTGCTGCAATATTTGCTGACAACTAAGCGAACCTCATCAACACCACCATGAAAAACTTGACCAACACCTTTAAAAATATCCTCTCAACCTTCAGATAAAAGAGGTTTTAATTGCTCATGACCTTCCGCCAGGTATTTAATCTTTGAAGTCTCAGTGAACCCACTACATGATTCATCGTCACTGAGCGAATGCGTGGAAATACCAGATGAAGAGGTAGAAGCACCACCATTAGAAGCCTCCTCGACGAACAAATTAAAATGTGACAGTTTCTTTGAACAAGTAACAACAATTAGTCCTTGAAGAGAATAATCACAATTGATGACTGCTTTATACCTGCGCCATCCCTAAATCTTATGCTCCGAGGAGTCAAGTTTCTACAATAATCACAAACATGTATTTTGATGTCATGCATCGTCGTATCTAAAGAAACTTCCAATGAAATACTATCCCATTTGTAGTACACAACTGCATAACAACTTGAGAGCGCTATACTGAACCTGAAAAATGAACACACACAAACAAAATAGTTCATTATTGGAATGAAGCTGAAACAAAATAGCTTAATTCAATAACATTCTAACAGATAAACAAGTAGCAACACTACTTATTCCTTAAAGAGTTCATTCTAACAAATGAAGCTTAAACAGAATAGCACTAATAGCTTCTTCCTTAACAAAATACAGAGTTCATTCTAACAAATGAAGCCTTAACAGAATGACTTCATTCGTTAACATCCTAACAGATAAACAAAGCAGCAACAATACTTCTTCCTTGACAAAAGAAAGAGTTCATTCTTGGAATGAAGCCGTAACATAATAGCACTAATAGCTTCTTCCTTAACAAAATAAAGAGTTCATTCTACCAAATGAAGCCTTAACACAATGACTTCATTCATTAACACCCTAACAAACATCAACAACATTACTTCTTCCTTGACAAAGAAAGAGTTCATTCTTGGAATGAAGCCGTAACAACAGAATGACTTCATTCGTTAACATCCTAACACATAAACAAGCAGCAACACTACTTCTTCCTTAAAAAAATAAAGAGTTTATTCTAATGAATGAAGCCTTAACAGAACGACTTCATTCATTGCTCTTAAAATTCAAAAAACAAACTAATCAAAGAAAAACTTAGCTGATCTATAGAATTACTTCAAATCAAGGAAATGATTAGCGTGAAAACTCACTAGCAATAAGAAGAATTCAGATCAAACTCCAAAAAAACACCAATCTCCAGAATCATGATTCCAAAAATCAACTCAACCGAATCAATCTTCAAAAGCCTCGAATCTTCAAAAGATTTGTAATTCCAAATCAACCTCCGTAATCAAATTAACTCCGAAATCAAACCAATCTTCATAACCAATTTAATCTGTTGTAAATCAAATCGATCTTGGTATCAAGAACGAAATCGAGGAAGATTTCGCAAACCCCTAAAAAAAAATCTCACGAGAGAAAGAAATTCGACGGAGAAAATAAAAACTTAAACTGAGAGAAATAAAGTTGTTTCCTGTTTATATATGTCGGTAAAAGGACCAAATAATAAAATTTAGGACCAAACGATAAATTGAGTACGTGCAGGGGTGTTTTGGTAACAGAAAAAGAATATTCCATGTGGGTGTACAAAATCCTAGGACCAAATTATAATATTTAGGACCAAACTATAATTTATAATTCCAAAAAGGACCAAACAAACAATTGACTAGGTGATAGACACATTTTTGTGTCTAAATTGATCTCAATACTATAAATTGTTGGCACTCGATTTTGTACTAATTTTGGTATTTTATGTGTTTGTAGGTATTTTTGGGAAATAAACATTTTTTGGAAAAATCGGCTCGAAAAACTACTCGGAGAACCCCCGGAGGACATTTGCTATTCGGACTCCCACTTTGGATAAGGGGCAACCCAATTGCTAAGGGGCAACCCAATGCTATTCGCACCCCACAGCTGGATAGGGGGATACCCATCTTCTTCACGGGTTACAAAAAATTGGCGGGAAAAAACAAAGTTTAAAAAAAACTTGAAATACGAATTACCCTGGGAGGTGTTTGAGCGAGATTAAATCGCTGGAATTCGTTGGTACGACTTGTGTTGCCTTAACAGTCAGCTTATGGGTTTGTGGTTCGACTAAGTTTGGCTGGATAGCTCGAGTGAAAGAAAACAGGGAAGAAGAAGTAAACTCGGTGTTGATCAGAGAATATCACGGGAAATAATGTGTAGACAGCGTTCTTGCACGAGTTTTATTTCACCAGAGACTCATTCTCAGCGTGTTTGGAGGACGCAGGCGTGTGGAAGAGATAAGAAAGGAGAAAAAATTGAAACTATTCTCTTTCGTCGCAAGTAAGGAAAGAGAATTATTTGGAGTTATTACGGAATATTTTTGGTCCTGTGAAGTATATAAATGGTCTAGGAGATGAATAGAAGGGTACGGAGAGGATTGGGAGCAGTTTTGAACGTCACAGAGCCGAGACATCGAGAGCTCCAGAGAATATTTTTCTGCTGCTGTGATCATCAAGAACACGAAGAACAGAGACGGCTAGGGACATCGTTAAAAACGTAATTTATTCTCGGGCTTAGCAACGGTTTCACGGTGGACAATTTGAACGAGAATCACACAGTTTCTTTTGTATCGTTTTGTAACAGTACACTTTGCAACAATTATAGTCGTCACAAATTGTTGTTTTCATATATTTTCATCCTTGTAAGCACCTTTTGAGCAATGAAATCAACTTTTGAGCGTGTTTCCATGATGAGAAGCTAAACCCATCCTCCGGGGCGATGGAGGAAGCCATTCTTCCAAAAGTTATGTGGTAAAATTTATTTATGCAATTCTTTTATGATTATTTGCACCGAATGAAAATTGAGTAAATGATTTTTATTAATTAGTTGTGTTTTCTCTTGATGAAGTATGCTTAGTTTAGGACTTTTGATACTTCATGCTTGCGATTAACAATTAATGTTTTGAAAATCTAATTTAGGCAATGATTAGAATCACAGTTTCTTTTGATTGGAGTTATATTGTCTAGAATTGCATGATAAACTTTAACATTAAATCACATGAATTTTGGTAAATGGTGAAATCCTAAACCCCGGTCTCTCCATAATTTTCACAAAACTTTATATTGAGTTTGTTATATTTTTGCTTTAAAAATTAAGTCTAAAAATCTGCTTTCACAAGTCTCAAATTAACCTATTACTACAACATCATTGAAAAATATCATCAATTTTTATGCGCGCTTGAAACCGGACTTGTCTTTAGGCTAAAGTTTTTAGATTTTCTTTTAGGTTTTTATTTATTTGTTCTTCTTTACGTTTTTTGGGTTTTTGTCTTTTCCTTTCAGATTTTGGGATTTGGAGCGAAAGAAAAATTTGCCAAAGCTTTTGGTGGATACTTAAAGATTTGGAGTTAAAGACAAAGTGAAAGGAGGGAAAGAAGAAGATTTTTATATTTTATAAAAAAGAGAGAAAAAAAAAAGAGAGAGAGGCATTTTTATTATTATTTTTTTTAGATATTTTTATTTTTTTTTAGACTTTCCTTTTCTTTTGCGCTTTTACTTTTTGGACTTGGACTTTGGACTTTGGACTTGGACATTCTTTTATTTTTTTAAACCCTAAGGAAGGGTAGTATTAATATCAAACTGTTTGCAGAGAAGGACGGTGATTACGATATCACCTCGGCCCCTCGGGTTCGTACATGACATAGGAGTCGTGGCCCGAGTCGACTACAACGGTTCATCCCAGTCTGGGTACGGGAGGTAAGTTTGTCGAAACACTCGCGAATCCCCGCTAGCGAGTTCTTGTCTTCCTTCGTGTGAATATATCTTGAGGACTTGAAAACGGCTGTTTTAATTTCCTAGTAAAGGGCGAGGACTGGCCATATAAGATAAGGGTTCGGATTTCATCACCGTTCTCTTGCCCGCCTTAGAAAACGATACTTAACGCGAACCTAAGCTTTAAAATTTGGAATAGAACAGAGACCGATAGGGTAACGAGATTAGTAGGAAAGTCGCTCGAAAAATATTGGTTATTCTTTTAGCATACTTGAAGTTCATGATGGTTTCGTGAAGTTGAATGTGTGATGCAGCGCCTTGTAATAGCGGTGAGGCCTTGGGTATCAAAGCTCCACCGAGCTTCCCTCTCCTTGATTCAACTTACTTTAACTCGGATTGATCCAGAGGGGTTTGCTCGGTTGTAACGAATTCCCTTTCGAACGATTAGAAGCTGGGTCTAGAAAACAATCTAAGTGGAGCCATCATGCTTTTTGTTTGCTATATATCATTAGGTTTCTTTGTGGTGGAGTCAGCCTTGTTTGTGTTTGCATAGAACTTCCCTTCCTTTTAGGATTTTTCTTTTTCTTTTGTTTTTCTAATGTATGCCCGAGGTCATTAAAGAACGGGCTTGGAAAAGAAACACTCTAGGTCGTTTGATTAGTGACAAACCTAGTAGTTCTTCTTGTGAAGGCGGAAACTCAAGACTCTTCTTTTGAGAGCCCCGTTTTTGGAAACTTCAATTTTGAGAATCTTTCTCTTCGTGAGGAAAGTACCCCTAGTACTTCAGTTGTGCCAACGATGGCTACTTTGAAAGATTACATGTTCCCAACTAGGACCAACCGAGCCGTGTATTAAATTGCCATCCAATACGGCTAATTTCGAGATAAAACCTAGTCTTCTTGACGATCCCTATATTCTTAGGAAAGATGATGAGAACCCTTATTTTCATATTAGGGACTTTGAAGAAATTTGCGGGACAGTTAGAATAAAAGACCCATCGACGAAGTCTTGAAACTTAAGATGTTTCCCTTTTCCTTGAGAGATAAAGCCAAGACATGGGCCGAACAACCTACCATCCGGATCCATTGAAACATGGCCAGGAACTGATTGCAGCTTTCTATATGAAATTCTACCCTAAGCATAAAACTGCAGCTGTTAGGAAGAATATTAGTGCTACTGTGCAACAAGAGGGAGAGTCTCTTTATAGGTTTTTAGAGAGATTCAATGATCTCCTATCCCAAGGTGTCCTCGCCATGGATTTGATAATATGAAACTTGTGGAGATTATTTATAATGGTTTAGACTATTCGACTAAATCCATGGTCGAGTTTATGTGTGCCGGTGAATTCACAAATAAAACTGCTGATGATGCTTTTACCTTCTTAGGAACTATCATTTGAAAAATCCCAACAAGTGGGAGCCTTGTGTTGAACCCCCTAAAAGACTCTTGGTCAATAGAAGTAGCACCAATGTGGTAGATACAAGCTTCGAGTCGATGCTAAGTTTGCTCGCTATGTCTAGAAGGTTAGAAGCTTTGGAAATGGGTCGATCTAAAAATAGGTCCCTTGATGAACCTAATAGAGCCTCTCAAGTCTCTAGTTGTGGAATAGATCCCTTGATAACTCATTTTGGGAAGGTCATGTTAGTGAAGAACAAGCCCATGCTTTGTCTATAACAACGCTAGGTTTGAGAACCGTCAAGTTTGACCCCTACTCGAGACCTACAACCTGGTTGGAGAAACCATCCTAATTTTCTTGGTCTAAGGGCGAGAATCAGGACAGTCCTAGTAATTCTCAGCCTCCCCGGGTTTTGGTTATACTCAACCCTTCAAGGTCAAACCCGGTTTCAGAACACTTGAGAAAAATATCTCTACCTTAGAAGAAGCTCTTACTATGTTATCGCCCAACCACCTTAGCTTTCAACAAGAAACCAGCTGAGAACCATAAGGATAATTCCCAGGACTCTTGCTAAATTAGAACTTCAAGTCGGGCAAATAGCTAAGTATTTAAATGAGAGAGAAGAAGGTAAGTTTCTAGTCAATCTCAACCCAATCCTAGGGGGTCCATCAAATATCTTTAGTTGGTGAGGAATCATCAAACCATGTGAACTCGATAAAAACCCTTAGGAGCGGTAAAACGGTAGACAATAAGGTAGCCATGCCTAGTGGACATACCGTAGTTCCACCTTCTACGTCCCAAGAGGAACCCGTAGCCGAGGAAACTAAAACAATCCCTAAGGAGTCCCAAGAAATTCTGTTAGGACTACCTTTGTGCCTAGAGCCCCATATCCGGTTGTTATCGCCAACAAAGAAGGAGTCGACATTCAACGAGATAATGGAAACATTTAAACAATTGAACATCAATATTCCGTTATTAGAAGCAATTAGGCGGATGCCGCTATGCCAAGTTCCTTAAAGATCTTTGTACACGAAAGCGTAAGCTTAATGTCCAAAAGAAATCCTTTTAAATGTCAAGTAAGTTCCATTCTTCCGAACCAAACACCTCCTAAGTATAAGGACCCAGGATGCCCCACATATCTTGTGCGATTGGTAATCACATGGTCGATAAAGCTTTACTTGACTTAGAGCTAGTGTTAACTTACTCCCGTATCATGTATACACCCACCTAGGTCTTGGTAAGTTGAAAACCGACTAAAATGACACTACAATTAGGCGATAGGTCTGTAAAAGTCCCTCGTGGTGTCATAGAGGATGTTACGATTGAGGTTGATAAATTCATTTATCCAAAGGGATTTCGTTGTTCTAGACACCCAGACACAATCAAGACCCAAATGCTCAAATCCCAGTGATTCTAGGTCGCCCATTTTTAGCCACAGCTAACGCCGCCATCAATTGTAGGACCGGGCTTATGAACATCTCCTTTGGTAATATGACCACTGAACTAAATGTATTTAATGTTACTAGACAACCTTCTGAGAATGATGATTTAGAAGAAGTGAATATGATTAGCACTTTAGTTCAGGATTTAGTTCAGGATAATTGGCATGACACTTTACTGGGAGATTCTTTAGATGAATTTGAGGAAACCATTCTTTTAGACCAGATGTGTGATCAATCTTTAGAAGAATCCCTTGAGTATTTTAAAGACTCTACGGACCTAGAAATCCAGGCAATAGTGTTAGGTCTTTCTAAGAGTAATGATGACCCTAAGTTTGGGGGTAGAGAACTAGAAGAATCTCTTGAGTATTTTAAGGACTTTGAAGATTCGGAAATTCAAGCAATAATTAGAGGTTTGTCTATGAGTAGTGAAATCCTTACGTTTGGGGGTAGTAATGGTTCTTGTGATTGTCATGTATCCCTAATTAAAGTCCCTAACTTGGGATGAGCCATGTGCGTCCGAGATATTACTCGAGTCTATTCGGACTCGAGATCCTGGCCTCCCCGATCATGTCCAGAGGTAACCCGGTATTAGAGACCCGTTTTTTCGGATGAATCTATTTATCAAGATACACATATGAAGCTCACTCATGCTACCCAGATGAACCTAGTTGTCTTGTGACAAACCTTAGACGAGGATGTGCTCATTCTATTCATTTTTCTAACCGGTGTAGTTATCGATATTGGTGTTAGCTCTATTTGGTCTTATGGACCCACAACTATTTCTGCTATTGGTGTATGACTTTGGAAGGTGAAGATCCTTTTTGAGGTATTTGATGTCCTGGTCAAGACTTTAAACTTAGCACTCCTTGGGAGGTATCCCTTGCTCATGCAACACGGTAATATTTTTCCTCATTTCCTTCCAGTGGTAACGGTTTCTCCTTGTTCATGTTTTTAATTTTATCTTTAGAACATTGAGGACAATGTTAGATTTAAGTTTGGGGGTATGGGAGAAACCTTTTAGTTGCAGTTGCAATAAATAAACTCCAGAGACTAGAAATTCATGCTTATTAAGGTTGGCACTAACTAATCTAAGTGGATGGGAACATCTTGGTTGTAGGAGTTGAGGAACCAATCTGATTAGATGGAAACATCTAGAAAAGTCTATTCATAAAAGCACAGAGCTCAGGTGTTGGAAAAGAAAACATGGTAGTTTCGCCATATCCTCGTGATGGAAACATCGAAAGAATCCTGATCACTTCTTTTGTTTTTCTTTTTATCATTGCTAGGGTGAAATAGAGTGACTGAGACACAAAAAAAAATAAAAAAAATAAAAAAAAAATTGAGACCAGACCATCAGACCAACTGGAATAAATACAATAAAGTCGACCACTGGTACCCTTGTATATGCCAGCTGAGTTGACCTAGAGTTAGGATTATCGACCACTGGTTCCCTTTTATATGCTAGTGTGTTGATATTAGTCCAGTCCAGTGTCTCAGTCCATTAGGATAGGTTCACCCTAGTCAACATCATCTACATTTTTCTCTGCATCCATCTTCTTAATCTATCCATGTGATTGGTTGACTCCGGTTTATGATGTCTAGAAACTATCTGAGTAGAGCTCTGTCACTTTATATGAATTTTAGTATGCTTGAGTGCAAACTCGTGTACAGCAATTGGAATTTCGCATCAGGATACTTCCTCCTATACTCAATGATTGTATGCCAACCAAGGAGATTCTTTAGTGCCTTTCAAGGTTCTGCGTAAATAGCTAGGGTCAGGAGTAAAGGTTTTGTGGGTACACCTCTGGTAAACCCTACGGAGACAAAACTCCGCCACTAGGGCCACCTAGGGGTTCAAATGATTTTTATTTTCTAGAATAAATTTGCTCGAGGACTAGCAAATAATAAGTTTGGGGGTATTTGATAGACACATTTTTGTGTCTAAATTGATCTCAATACTATATATTGTTGGCACTCGATTTTGTACTAATTTTGGTATTTTATGTGTTTGTAGGTATTTTTGGGAAATAAACATTTTTGGAAAAATCGGCTCGAAAAACTACTCGGAGAACCCCGGAGGACATTTGCTATTCGGACCCCACTTTGGATAAGGGGCAACCCAATGCTATTCGCACCCCACAGCTGGATAGGGGGATACCCATCTTCTTCACGGGTTACAAAAAATTGGCGGGAAAAAAACAAAGTTTAAAAAAAAACTTGAAATACGAATTACCCTGGGAGGTGTTTGAGCGAGATTAAATCGCTGGAATTCGTTGGTACGACTTGTGTTGCCTTAACATCGACTTATGGGTTTGTGGTTCGACTAAGTTTGGTGGATAGCTCGAGTGAAAGAAAACAGGGAAGAAAAGTAAACTCAGTGTTGATCAGAGAATATCACGGGAAATAATGTGTAGATAGCGTTCTTGCACGAGTTTTATTTTACCAGAGACTCATTCTCAGCGTGTTTGGAGGACGCAGGCGTGTGGAAGAGATAAGAAAGGAGAAAAAAATTGAAACTATTCTCGTGCTGCTGCAAGTAAGGAAAGAGAATTATTTGGAGTTATTACGGAATATTTTTGGTCCTGTGAAGTATATAAATGGTCTAGGAGATGAATAGAAGGGTACGGAGAGGATTGGGAGCAGTTTTGAACGTCACAGAGCCGAGAAATCAAGAGCTGCAGAGAATATTTTTCTGCTGCTGTGATCATCAAGAACACGAAGAACAGACGGCTAGGGACAGTCGTTAAAAAACATCATTTATTCTCGTGCTTAGCAACATTTCACAAAGGATGTTCAACAAGAATCATGACAGTTTCTTTGTATCGTTACTATAACGAAGACACTTTGCAACAATTATAGTCGCCACAAATTGTCTTGTTTTCATATATTTTTCATCCTTGTAAGCACCTTTTGAGCAATGAAATCAACTTTTGAGCGTGTTTCCATGATGAGAATCTAAACCCATCCTCCGGGGCGATGGAGGAAGCCATTCTTCCAAAAGTTATGTGGTAAAATTTATTTATGCAATTCTTTTATGATTATTTGCACCGAATGAAAATTGAGTAAATGATTTTTATTAATTAGTTGTGTTTTCGAAGTATGCTTAGTTTAGGACTTTTGATACTTCATGCTTGCGATTAACAATTAATGTTTTGAAAATCTAATTTAGGCAATGATTAGAATCACGATTTCTTTTTGATTGGAGTTATATTGTCTAGAATTGCATGATAAACTTTAACATTAAATCACATGAATTTTGGTAAATGGTGAAATCCTAAACCCCGGTCTCTCCGTAATTTTCACAAAACTTTATATTGAGTTTGTTATATTTTTGCTTTAAAAATTAAGTCTAAAAATCTGCTTTCACAAGTCTCAACGAACCTATTACTACAACATCATTGAAAAATATCATCACTAGGTCAATTGGGCTAGACTCTATCTAATATATTATTCCTAGGACCTATTGGTATTTCCTACTTTAAAAAATGGAATGTTATTTTTTAAGTTTAATTAAACACTATAGACCAAGACCAAAATCGAACAAAAGAAACATATAAACAACTAAAAAAATATCATCAAAATGTAGACTCGAAAGAAGGAAAATGAACAAAATTAAAAACAAAGAAGTGAGGAATCTCTGAACCATGTACAAACTAAATCTAACTCAATTAATCGGTGAAAAAAATACCCAACCATGATCAAAATCATGTTGCAAAATCAAATGAAACACAAAGATTCTAAAATCTAAACCTGAAATGAAGAAATGACAAAATATTTCTCGATGGAGATCAAATAACTCAAAATGAAAAAAACCTAAATTGAATCAAATATGTTCGTATATCGATCGATAAAAGAAAATCTAAGAATCCAACCATTGTCATTTCCTCTCTTTTTTTCTCTTTCTCCCAAATAAAAGTCATTATATCACTATATCACGAAAGAAAGATTATTTTTGGATATTATATTTTCTTCGTAAACGATGTCAGTAATTAGAGAGTTTTTTTTTATAGTGTTTTTATATTATATAGGGGTATGCAACAGACGAACGGACGGATGCGGATTAAGGGTCACCCGCGTCCAATCCGTCAAAGTTGCGGATTTGAAAAATCCAACCGTGTCCGGTCCATTCACCCGCAGAACAGCGGGTGATACGGACCGGATGGGGATTAACCGCGGATTTAGTCAAAATAAAATAAAATAAAAAATAATAAATTAAATAAAAAAAAGGGAAGGATGGAGTGGGGCACTCTTTAGCTAAATTCTTTTATTTTGGAAAATCAAGTCCACGACTGGTGGGACCTCTTCTGAACCTCCCCCATTGCAAATTATG